>VDFB02244642.1:0-64025 GCA_007258455.2 Sequoia sempervirens | reverse complement strand
TTCATAATTTCCTCTTTTGGAAAATGGAATGTGTACCTGTTTCTATTATAACCTTTTTTTTCCAAATTTGGAAAATAATGACTTACCACCTTTTTTCTGCAATTTTTTATTCAATTTTGTATTGTGCAATCTCTTAACAGGTCATATTCTATTCAATTTTTTTGTAACATGCCCCTTGTTCTACACAATAATTTTTCCTATGTTTTACCATAATTGAATTCAATCTAAGGCTAAACACATAGCAATAATTTTTTTTCTTTCAATATAAGATAAAATGCACACATGATAGTAACAAAATATCTTTCTTATTCATTCAACGAATTGAGTACAACATTTCCAAAGAAATGATTTCATAATCTAAATACAAATACATTTTCCATCTTTCAAGAAATAGATACAATTACATACATAGCTCAACTGAGCTCCATTGGCCCTAGAAATACAATTGATCCAGGAAATCCCCTTTCAAATCTTGGCTTGCTGACTGGGAGGAGAAGCATCATTCAAGCACTTTTTGCCATCCACAGACTAACTGCGGTCTCCCACACATCTACCACATATGGAAGATGGCCCTACCCTTCGATGAAGAGATTTGGTCTGGAAACCATAAAATACTAGCCTAATCTAAGCTGGTGTTGTGGCTTGCATAACTAGAACTTTATCACCCGACTACGTGTATGACAATCTCAAACTAGCATGAATGAGTAAGGTACACAATGAATTGACAGTGTAACCAGTGGTGAATTACACCACTTTGGCCAAAGTATTTGTCACCCCTATTTTGGAATGGACGTCACACACTTAACCACCATTCTAACTCGATTTGTTAAGATCAATTATAATCTATTCATAGGTAATTCCCTTCATAGGATAGTCTACAACCCCATGAACAACCTATCTATTCCAAGCAATCTATGACTCTTCTACTAAGTTAAACAAGTGTTCCATAACATATCAATTTAAGTCTAGCTATAAGCTAAAAAGACCCCACTCTATCGAGTACTTGAACTACTATATTTATATATCTACGTAAATAATCACTCCTTACTATGGAGTATGTACAATCACTTCAAACAATACATATTTCTAATCTATAATTTAACAAATGAATATCTACACTCAAATTGAAGACAATATTTTCCTAAAACTTATTACTTCTTAAACAACAATTAAGAAAAATATAATCAAATCAAAACAAACAAATATAAGATAGTAAGATTCCTCATGTCTGTAAGTTTAAAGCTCCAATTGATCTAGCTAGTTTCCAATCCTAGCCTCCACAAACAACTTGCAACTTAGAAACAAATCCATTCAAGACTTTCCCAAATACCGTCACAAATTCTCACAATAAAACTCTTGCAAAACACTCACAAACTCTCTCATAGAACTTAGGAAAACAATACAGCTCTTCAGAAAAATATACAACTGAGAGAAATTATGCACCCCAATAAGGTATAGAATGCCTCTATTTATACAAAATATTCAGCTTCTAAAGGCTAGTAACATGAAGAATAGTTTGACACTTCTCAGTTTGCATGGTTTGACTTAGCTTGGAAAACAAAAGGTGGCAGACTTAAAACACATTACTTAGAAAAATAACACAACAAATCAATTCTCTAAGAGATAGCAAGAATGCATCAGAGATATGCAAGGTTACAGATTAAACAAGTCAACTTATTCCATGATAGCATTCTCAAGACTTATTCTCCCATTTACTTAGGTTGAATAGTTGTGCAAAGCTTCTAAAACATACTTCTATTGTAATGCAAAAATTCATAGTTTGGCACCACATTTACCTCTTTTCATGCTTTTGGTGTTTTTCACACTTTGACAGAGTCAAGGCTTTTAAATCATTTGCAAACAATGTTCTAATATATGTTGACCAAGTCTCATATATGTCACACACCTTCCATTATATATGGTGTTCAACATGCAAGCAATTCAAATCATAACATATGTTATTAGAGTTGCATTCTGCGTGCTATATGATTGTGCCATTCACTAATGAAATATATCATATATACTATGGTTACATATTATGTGCATGGTTTACTATTATATCAACACTCATTTAAAACAACACTTTAACAATCATTATAATATATTATCAATAACAATAATATTTATTTATATATATATTCTATTTTACACACACACACACACATTTATATATATAGATATTTATTGACTCATATGATTATCAATATACTTTATTCGATAAATATATTAACTTATATCCATTTAATATTCAAACTAATATCGCACATTTATATATATATCTATATATACATATATACATATGTATATTTATATATATATACTAATGTACTTGTATGGATGTTACCATCATGTCAATACATACACGTACATCAATATATATATATTCTTAAATACATACACATATAGATATATATAATTACCTTCAAACACAAAGCAATCATATTGATTGACGTATATACATTAAATAAATATATACATATATATACATGCCACTTTATCCAATTGATGTTCCCATGTATATGGGTAACTCTCCCATAGGAATGCATAGATATGTCTATTCCTGTATGCTTATGTACATGATTACTCATGTGCATGAGTTCATTGTGGACATGCATATATGTATGTATGTATACATCATATGTATATATATCTCATTGATTGTAATTTTAAAGTACACAAAAACACAGAGAGACTCAAACACTTATTTCAAGCATGACTTCACAAACAAACAAAACCTTTCCTAACAATCAATTCATGGTATCATACCTTCACCCAAAACTATTGACTTGACTATTCTATCAGTGAGTGTGTGAAAGCTTAGTTTAGACTCTTTTAAGGGTTTCTAGATGAAAATACTTCTCCTGAGTGATACTTCCCCTCCCTTTCAGAGGTGTGAACCTGCACCTGCAACCAACTTGTCACATTTGCAAAGGTATTCAATTGATCACAAAACAATCACTTGCAATATATATTCAATAGTCAGAATAAGACACATATATAACATCAATTTGAATCAACCTTTTATTCATTATATTTCCAATGATTCATGTAAACAAAGTACATTCACATTTATTTCCATCAAAGTTACAAACACACACATATATGCAAATATTTCATCTAGCTAGGTAAAAGTAACTAGGTTAATACACTATGGGGTGTAACATATCCCCCCTTATGAATCATCGTCCCTGATGATATTATGTAGCAAACATAAACAAAACACAATATTTTTTCAAGAACTCTCAAAAGCATTGAAAACATGTGGAAACTTTTGCTCAATTTTAGTATAGTCTTCCTAAGTAGCAGAATCTTCTAAGTACTGGTCCCACTGGACTTTGCATTGTAAAACCTCTTTGTTACGTAAGCAAAGCTTACATTTTCCAAGCACCTTAATAGGTTTGATTGTTACTACTCCAGGGTCTTGTACCTGTAAAGCATTCTGATCAATGACATGATTATCACCTGGTATATACTTATTTAGGTATGAGACATGAAAGAAATTATGCATCCAGGCAAGAGATGGTGGTAACACTATTTAGTAAGCAATAGGGTTTACTTCTAGGACCTCAAATGGACCTATGTATCATAGAGCTAGTTTAGACAACTTTCCAAACTTGATGGAACTCTTTTGGGGTTTTACTCTCAACACCTTTTCCCCTACCTCAAATGTTCTAGGTACTCTTTTAGAATCTGCATAACTTTTCTGTCTATCTTTGGCTTTAGCTAGCCTTTGCTTAATAATTCCAACTTTCTCTTCCATTTCTAACAAAATCCTTGGTCCAAGACATCCTATTATCAAGCTTATCCAATATTATAGGAGTTCTACATTTTCGACCATACAATGCTTCAAAAGGAGCCATATTAATCGTGAAATGATAGGAATTGTCATACACAAACACCACTAAAGGTAAGTAATCTTCCCACTTGTATTGTTGATCCATGCAATACATTCTTAGTAGATCTTCTAATACTTGATTCACCCTTTCAGTTTTCCCATCTATCTCTGGATGATATGCAAAACTTATATTTAATTGAGTCCCAAGTGAGAAAAATAAGGTTTTCCAAAACCTAGATTTCACATGAGCATCTCTATCTGAAACAATCTTTTAAGGAATCCTATGTAATCTAAATACCTTTTTCCACACCAAATTTCTCAACTCTTCAAAATTAGGCACTTACGTTCTTGCTTTAAATGTTAACAATCTACTAGGTTGAAAATGAAATCCTTCATACCTTGCATCTTGCAGATTATCCACGAGTGCTTGCTTAACTTGCTCATAGTACTCGTCACCCTTGGATTTCTGGAATACTTGACCCTTGAAGTCAGTTTGAATGGATACCATTGAGGCGATATGCCTTCTATGACTTAAAGCATCTACAACCCAATTTTCCTTTCCCTTGATGTAGTTGATATTGAAGTCATAATATGATATTAACTCCAACCATCTACGTTGTCGCGTATTCAAATTAGGTTGAGTGAACAAATACTTAAGAACATGTTGATGAAAATGAAGTCACCTTTTGGCTCTGGTACCTTCAATAACATAGCCGTAGTCAACTTCTCCCTAAGTAGATCAAATGTCACTTAACATTTTTTCGTCCACTCAAAATTCTTTCCTTTCCTTTGCAATGAAGTAATAGGAAATGCTATTTTGGAAAATTTTGCAACAAACTTCTAATAGTAACCAACCAAGCCCATGAAACTTCTAACCTGTGGTACATTTTTAGGTACTAGCCATTCTAATACTACTTTTATTTTTGTTAGATCCATTGAAATCCCCTCAATCAAAATTACATGACCCAAATACTTCACCTTCTTCTAAAACAAAGTACACTTAGAGAGTTTTCTATATAGTTTATTTTCTCTTAATTGTTGGAGAAATATCTCTAAATGTTTGCAATATTCCTCTTCATCCTTGGAATAAATTAGGATATCATACAAGAATAATAAAACAAACCTATCCAAACAATCCCTAAAAACATTGTTCATTAGGTTCATAAATGCCATAGGTGCATTAGTAAGTCCAAAAGGTAAGACAATAAACTTATAATGCCCATATCTTGTTCTAAAGGTAGTTTTGAATATTCCTTCATCTTTGATTCTTAGTTGATGGTAACTTGATTGCAAATCAATCTTTGAAAACACAAATGCTCCCTAGATTTGATAAAAAATATCACCAATCCTTGGAAATAGATATTTATTCTTTATCGTAGATTTTTTAAGCATCCGATAATCAATGCAAAAACGCAGTGTTCCATCCTTCTTCACGAAGATCATCGACGCTCCCCAAGGTGAGACACTAGGTATTATCAATCCCTTAGATAATAATTCCTCCAACTGTGCCTTGAGTTCCATTTACTCCGTAGTAATCATTCTATAGGGCACCTTGGAAATAGGTTCAGATCTTGGTACAATGTCAATAGAGAAATCAAATATCCTCTTGGGAAGTAATCTAGGTTCACATATGGAAGATGGCCCTACCCTTCAATGAAGAGATTTGTTTTGGAAACCACAAAATACTAGCCTAATATGAGTCGGTGTTGTGGCCTACATAACTAGAACTTTATCACATGACACATCTATGTTCTACATGTATGACAATCTCAGAATAGCATGAATGAGTAAGGTACACAATGTATTGATAATGTAACCAGTGGTGAATTACACCACTTTGGATAAATTATTCATCACCCCTATTTTGGAATGGACGTCACACACTCATCTGCCATTCTAACTTGATTTGTTAAGATGAATTATACTCTATGCATAGGTAATTCCCTTCATAGGATAGTCTACAGCCCCATGAACAACCTATCTATTCTAAGAAATCTATGACTCTTCTACTAGATTAAACAAGTGTTCCATAACCTATCAATTTAAGTCTAGCTATATGCTAAAAAGACCCCACTCTATTGAGTACTTTCTACTAAATTTATATATCTACGTAAATAATCACTTCTTACTATGGAGTATGTACAATCATTTCAAATAATAGATATTTCTAATTTATAACAACAAATGAATATCTACACTCAAATGCTAAAGACAATATTTTCCTAAAGCTTATTACTTCTCAAACAACAATTAAGCAAAATATAATCAAATCAAAATGAACAAACACAAAAGAGTAAGATTCCTCATGCCTATAAGTATAAAGCTCCAATTGATCTAGCTGGTTTCCAATCCTATCCTCCACAAACAAATTGCAACTTAGCAACAAATCCCTTCAATAATTTCCCAAATACTCTCACAAATTCTCACAACAAAACTCTTGCAAAACACTCACAAACTCTCTCACAAAACTCAGGAAAATAGAGCAGCTCTTCAAAAAAATATATGATTGAGAGCAATTATGTGTCCCAATGAGTTATATAATGTCTACATTTATACAAAATATTCAACTTAATCTAAAGGATAGTAACATGGAGAATGGTTTGAAACTTCTTAGTTTGCATGGTTTGACTTAGCTTGGAAAAGAAAGGGTGGCAAACTTAAAACACATTACTCAACAAAATAACACAACAAATCGATTCTCTAAGAGACAACAAGAATGCATTAGAGATATGCAAGGTTACAAATTAAACAAGTAGACTTATTCCATGCCATCATTATCAATAATTAATTTCCCATTTAATTAGGTTGAATCACTATATAGAGATTCTAAAACATACTTCTATTGCAATGCAGAAATTCATAGTTTGGCGCCACATTTACCTCTTTTCATGCTTTTGGTGTTTGCCGCGCTTTGACAGAGTCAAGGCTTTTAAATCATTTGCAAAAAATGTTCTAATATATGTTGACCAAGTCTCATATATGCCACAAACCTTCCATTATATATGACCTTCAATATGCAAGCAATTTAAATCATAGCATATGTTATTAGCGATGCATTCGGTGTGCTATGTGGCTGCACCATTCACTAATGAAATATATCATTTACTATGGTTACATAGTATATGCATGTTTTACTATTATATCAACACTTCACTTAAAACAATTCTTTAACAATCATTATAATATATTATCAATAACAATAATGTATATATATATTCTATTTTACACACACACACATATATCAACTCATATGATTATCAATATACTTTATTCGATAAATATATTAACTTATATCCATTTAATAGTCAAACTAATATCACACATGTATATATATATATATATACACACACACATGTATATTTATATATATTAATGTACTTGTATGGACATTACCTTCACGCAATACATACACATACATCAATATATATTCTTATATACATACATACATATATATCTAGTGTATATATATATATATATAACATTACCTTCAAACACAAAGCAATAATATTGATTGACATACACATTAAATATATATATACATGTCACTTTATCCAATTGATGTTCTCATGTATATGGGTAACTCGCCCATAGGCATGCGTAGATATGTCTATCTGTATATGATTATGTACATGATTACTCATGTGCATGAGTTCATCGTGGACATGCATATATGTATGTATGTATACATCATATGCATATATGTATGTATGTATACATCATATGCATATATATCTCATTGATTGTAATTTTAAAGAAGTACACAAAAACACAAAGAGACTCAAACACTTATTTCAAGTATGGCTTCACAAACAAACAAAACCTTTCCTAACAATCAATTCAAGGTATCATACCTTCACCCAAAACTATTGACTTGACTATTCCATCCGTGAGTGTGTGAAAGCTCAATTTAGAATCTCTTAAGGGTTTCTAGATGAAAATCCTTCTCCTGAGTGATACTTCCCCTCCCTTCCAGAGGCGTGAATCTGCACCTATGACCAACTTGTCACATTTACAAAGGTAGTCAATTGATCACAAAACAATCACTTGCAATATATATTCAATAGTCAGAATAAGACACATATATAACATCAAGTTGAATCAACATTTTATTCATTCTATTTCCATTCATTCATGTAAATAAAGTACATTCACATTTATTTCCATCAAAGTTACAAACACACACATATATGTAAATATTTCATCTAGCTAGGTAAAAGTAACTAGGTTAATATAGTATGGGGTGTAACATTTTTAAAGGAGTCAATCACAAGTTGATTGTTTTGAAGTGAAATCAAGTACAAGGAATTTTATCAAGAGAAAAAAGGGTTTTTGATATATTCATATTTCTTTGTACTTCAGAGTTTATAGAACAAAGGATCTGCATATAGTTTTGTTTCCAAATTTTAAGGAGGAAGCAATTTGAAAATAAGTTGAAAATCATTTGTTTTTTATCAAGAGGGTTTGGTAATCATGTGGGATGAAAGCAAAGACAAAGAAAAAAATGTAGGAAGCTCATGACACATAAATAAATTGAAGCAAATAGAGAGATGAAGGTAAAATGACAAAGAGATAGAAGAACAAGGATTTTTCAAATGAAAAATATTGAAGCATTTAGTTTCATGACTCTTGAAGAGAAAACCATGAAGGATGGGATGAATGTAGATGATACAAAGGTGGAAATGGTGAATATGGAAGAAAATGCGACTATAGAGACAAACCCAACTATGTCTTCAAATTCACTTTGAATGATATGGAAATACTGAATATGCAAACTTTGGGCATGTCTTCAAATCCACCTTTCAATGATATGGAAAATGCAACTATTCAAACAAATCCAGGTATGTCTTCAAACCCACATTTTGATGAAATTGATATTAATTATTTAAATGAAACTAGATATACCAATAATGATATTAACTATACTAGTTAAATAATGGAAACAAAAAATAAGAATGAAATCCCTTGTATGAAAGAAATGAGAATGAAATCCCCTGTATGGATGAAAATGAGAGTGAAATCCATTGTATGGATGGAAATGGAAATGTTTTTTTACAATTGAAAGAAATATCTTATATAACCTTCTTGGTAAAATTTCTTGGAGAAAAATGAGAACCCATGAAAATAGATAATATAATTTTTTTATAGAAAAAACCTAGGATTTCAATGTCAACTCATGATGCAATAGATGAAAATATGGAAAATGAGAAAAGTGATGAAAAAATTAGGCATTTTTTAAAACCTACAAAAGAAAGATGATTCAATAAAACAAGTCATATCTAGTGTTTCTAATGCTATTGAATCTATAGAAAAAAAAGTTGATCTAAAGATAAGAATGCAACATGACGTGCTATAACAATTGCTTTAGTTAATACATCAACTTTGAATAAAATAATGTTAAGTAAGATTAGTGAATTTATAAAAGTAAATCTTAAAAATTTGATAAGAGTGGCAAAGAGAAGGGAAAGTATTGAAAATGATCCAATTAACCAATGTTGGAGTTTTAGTGGTAGACTCGCAAGGCCTGACATGAAATTAAATAATGAAACAAAATCTTTAATTGAAAAATACTGGCATGATAATAAAAGAGTATCATCTAATACTAGAGATGTTTTAAAATTAAGAGTGGGATAAAAAATCCATGACCCTCATCCAAAAAATATATTAGATAATGAATCAAATTGAATTTTATAAATTCTTTTTAGATGATTCAATTGCCAAATATTAGCATAGGTCCAAGATCATTTGAAAAATGTAAGCCTTGGTATATGAAAATTAATAAACAATGAATCTCTTGTTTTTGTAAAACTCATGTACAATTTCATTATTATTATGATATTTTTTGATATATATGTTGTACTTTGCATACTAACAAAATTATGCAGGAATGTGGTATTAATATGCCACCTAAAACAATCAAGGAGTTTATACCACGTTTGTTTTGTGAACCATCTAATGGACACTTATTTTATTTAAATGAATGTATTATTGGATAATGCAATAGATGTGGCAACCTTTCATTGTTAGGCTAATATATACATGAAAGTAGTTTACATGATTTTAGACAACAATGAGTGGATGTTAAAAGATTCAAAAATGTTGAATATTCTTTAAAGGATGCAAAATTGGAAAACGTTGCGAGCTAATGATAGAAAAAATTAGTGTGCATGCATTCATTAGAGAATTTTTTTTTTGCTTCCTAAGGATAGATGTATTGATTTGCAAAGAAATTTACAAATGTCTGCAGATGTAGGATAAAGGGGTGTCGGATCAAAAAAGACCATCCGGTTCACCTAGCCGAACCATGCCCCAGAAAAGCAAGCCAAAATGGCACTTGACTGCACCAACACCAAAACTATCCAAAAAAATGACTTAGACAACCCCTGGACAATACAAAAATAAACTATCAAAACCCTATCAAGCTTCGATACTGGACAATACATGACCGAGAGGAAACCTGATGCCACCAACCCCACACCAAACACAAAGGCAACAAAATCTATAGAAAGACATTTGCTTTCGCAAAGACATAAAATTCCTTTACCCATTCCATATCATTAACTTCAACTAGGCAGAAAAACTTCTTGAGGAAGAGGACTGCGACTACCATGATCATCCTATGGCGCACCAGAGCCATCCCTTTTAAATCCAAAAGAAAAGGAAAGATTCGAATCACCTCACCTAACTTCTTCACCAGCTCCAAATCGCTTGGTCGTGGTGCACCTTTACCAAGAATGACCACCTTGAGCACCTCCTCCAGGCCGCCGAGCAACTCCTTTTTGAATAATTTTCCCTACAGAACTCTGGCTTATGCCTTAGGAACCCCGTTATCCAAGATGGAGGCCAAGAACCACGACACCACCTTTGAATTAGCACAAAAATACTCCTTATGCTCTAGTTGACCTTTGACAAGCACCACATTTTCACATCCACTATCGTTAGCGAGTCAATGTTGAGCAGTATGCGCTTTAAGCGCTTATGTGAAACTTACCAAAAAGCGTTTTGATGATCCTTGCAATCCTAAGCTAAGGGGGTATCAGCCCCGAAGCAGAAAATGGAGTCCACATAAATATCCACTGTGAATTTCGACCATTCTACCATGGCTAAGCAGACACCCACCACCACACTCAACACAAATGCAGATAGAAAGAAACGATACCCTCACCACCCAAAAGCCAGAATGGAATAGCTCTACAATTAACACCACCTTTATTATACTGTACACCGCTAATGTGCCCACCTTAAAACCATTTTCCACAACTAAATCCGCCACCACTTTGGTGAATGAGTACGTGTAGAGGTGAGATGAGAAGTCATGTCAAAAACTTTGGGTATCAAAGCATGTCCGTCCCAATAGCCACCTAACATCCAAAATGATGACCACATAAAAGCCTCAATGAAAACCCACAAGAACACCGCCACCCTACCACCTCAGTCCTCATCTCCCTATCAACGAACTTGCCACAATCTATGTGGCAAGTCGCCAACCCTACCACCAACGATTCATTAGAGAATTTAAATTAAAGATTGTACCCAAATTTATTTAAAACACTCTCAATATGATCGATAGCTTGATGGTCAATTTCGTACATGTGAAACACATTTCCAATTGGAACTATATTATCGGTTGTTGAATTTTAAGAAAACTATACTCTTGCTCCACAAGAAGAAATCAAATCCCAATATTATAATTTAGTGCAGGTGGCCATATTTGTTCATATTGTACATAGACATCTAGATGATAGTACAAAATATAATATAATTTTTTTGAGGGAGTACCATTTCTATTTGAGAGATAACTGGTTACACTCATCATAGTTTGTTCAATATTGTTTCAATATATTTAATAAAAATTTAAAAGAAAGAGAAATTCAAATGAGAGAACATCTAATATGGTCAGATAATTATACGAGACAATTCAAGAATGCTAAAATGTTTAATTGGTTATGTAGAGCTCACAAGGAAAATAATATCCAACATATATGGAGTTTTTTGAAGTTGGAAATGGTAAAGGATAACATGATGGAGCTGGAGCATGTATGAAAAGAGCTCTTTCTAGAGAGCAATCAAAATTCAAGGATGCGGAAAAATTTAGAGATGCACGCACAATTGTAGATTGGTGTAATATAAAATTATCTATAGGATCAAGTGATAATTCAATAATTTGATGATTCTTTTGGTTAGTTGAAGAAGAGAATATTCTTAATCGACATGATTGTGAGACAATTAGTGAATCAACAAAATGAAATTCGTTTGAGTTCAAATGCAAACATGTGGACAATATGGACAAGGGAGCTTGCATGTTTTTTTCAATTTTGTATTACAGGTGATTATGAAGCATGTGAAAATATAGAATGGGTCGAAGAATGCAAACAAAGAGACTTAACACCTACACCAACACATTATCAACATGAAACAACAATTGGAGAAGATAATAAAGTATTCGCATCAGATGATTATGATCACATTTTAGACCTTGTACAAGAAGGTATTTTAATTCAATTTAAATTTCTTTATTACATTATTTTGTAATTAATATATATATATATATATATATATATATATGATTTTATATGTATTCATGTTTATACATGAATTATATGTCACACTTTATTGAATTAAATATTTTTTTTGTAGAGCATGTGTATGTTGTTATTGCACTTGAGGGGAATGAAGAGGAAACATAGTATTAGTTGGCTTGATGCATTGAGAGAAGATATAAGTTGGTACATCTTAGAGTGGATGATGATAACTATGAGTATCCAACTAGTTTTGTGGTTGTTGTTGACACTTGGCTACGAAAATATCTATTAAGAAAGAATGATTTGTCTACATTTGAAGACTATGAAAGACATAAGAATATTATACATTACTCACATTTGGTTGTGGCAACCAATATAAAACTAGTTAGATATCAATGAAGACCTGATAATAAAAAGTTATGGACACTTTCTATGGAAGAGCATGAGACAATCATAGATGCATTACAAAAGAGACGATGCAGATGGTACAACAAAATAAATAAATACAGGTAAGTATATAGTTGTATATATTTAATTGATAGTTTATATATATTTAAATTTTTTTCACATGACTTATAGTCAAGGCTCATGTGTATCTCCCCTTAATCCATCTTCTTATGTTAGTCTTAAGTCATTTCCTAATTATAGTTAATCACTTTTGTTTTAGGTTTCCCACAACTAGATGGCATTGGTGTCCACTACTTGTGTATTCAAAAAATTATCAAAAAATAAGTAGATAATTCTCCCTATGGTAGGCATCACTTGAATTTGTAAGGAATTTCTAAGATCCAAATTTCTAAATTTTATTAAATTATAATTTTATTGCATGACTTGGAGTTATGATAAAATGTATAGTTAATTTGTATTTAAATTCATTATTTTTTTAGTTCCCCTACTAGTAGATCCACCATGATTGTCACTACAAATTTTCATCATAGATGCATTAAAAAAAGTGAGGATGCATATGTTACAATGAAATTTAAAGAAATATAGTTCTATATATTTAATTGATAATCAAAATATAAAGCTAATAAATTAATTGTAATGTTATAAAAAAATTAGTAGTGATTGCATATCCCCTTAAGTCATATCCTCTTAGGTCCCCTTAATCCATCCTAGATTACATACACTTTTAAGCCATCTCCCCTTAAGAAATACTCTTAGGACCCCACAAGTCATCCTCTTAGCCATGCTAAATTCATCCTCTTGCATCCTCTTAAGTCATTCTCTTAAATCCCATTAAGCCATCCTCTTAGGATCCCTTAATCCATCTTCTTAGCTACCCTAAATCTATCCTCTTGCATCCCCTTAAGTAATTCTCTTAAATCCTCTTAAGCCATCCTCTTAGGACCCTTTAAGTAATCCTCTTAGCTACCATAAATCCATCCTCTTGTGTCCCTTTAAGTAATTATCTTAAATCCCCTTAAGCCATCCTCTTAGGGCCCCTTGAGTGATCCTCTTAGCTACCCTAAATTCATCCTCTTGTGTCATCTTAAGTAATTTTCTTAACTCACATTAATCCATCCTCATAACTACCCTAAATCCATCTTCTTGCATCCCCTTAAGTCATTCTCTTAACTCCCCTTAAGACATCCTCTTAGGACCCCTTAAGTCATCCTCTTAGCTACCATAAATCCATCCTCTTGCATCCCATTAAGCCATTCTCTTAACTCCCCTTAAGCCATCCTCTTAGGACCCCTTAATTAATCATCTTAGCTACCCTAAATCCATCCTCTTGGGTCACCTTAATCCAACCTCTTACCCCCTCTTAATTCATCTTATAATTATAGCTAAATTTCTCACATGACTTAGAGTCAAGGCTCATGTGTATCTCCACTTAATCCATCCTCTTATGTTAGTCTTAAGCCATTTCCTAATTATACTTAATCATTTTTTTTAGGTCTCCCACAACTAGATGACATTGGTGACCACTACTTGTGAATTCAACAACTCATGAAAAAATATAGAAGATAATTTTCTCTATGGTATACATCACTTGAATTTGTAAGGAATTTCTAAGATCCAATTTTCTAGATTTTATTAAATTTAAATTTCCTTGCATGACTTGGAGTTATGACTCGTAAAATGTATACTTAATTTGTACTTACATTCATTTATTTTGCAGTTCCACCATGTTTGTCACTACAAATTTTTATCATAGATGTGTGATCAACTGATTAGTATGGGCCGATTACACTTAATCCATGAAGAATCGAAGCACAATTAAGCCATTAATGTCAAATCTCAATAGGATCATTCAAATGAAGATTAAACTAGACATCCATTAAAACAAAGCATTCTAAACTACAAAAGCGTTAAAATGTCTACTCTAATCCATTTGAAACTTATCCCGTTGTGGGAATGGTGCCACGTTGATGTGAAACGATGACCCTTTCCCAATCCTGTGGATTAGTGAGCTTGTTCCAATCGATTCTATTGAAGAGAATCGATGAAACGGTTGTGAGATGTGATCAAAAACATGATTTATGCTAACATGAGTATGATGCAAAAGCTAATCTACCATGATTTATGCTAAAATTATTTTGATATGCAATTGATAAGCTAATCTAAATGGATTCTAAGCCAAAAGATTCAAACTCTAATTAATAAACAAGCCAAATGGATGCACTATGTGATCATGGAAGCCATTAATGGAAGCTTAAAACTAATAATACAATTAAAATAAACTAAAAGATGCTAAATGTGTGCTAAATATGAGTGCGAGTGTGAGTGATTTTAACAACATAAGTCTGATGTTAAAAGATGGATGATCGATCCATTTGTCTCCAAATAGTGTTCTATTTATAAGAAAGAAAATGAGAAATGAAGGGTTGAGATTGAAAAAGCTAATCAACAGTCTAGGATGGAGGAAATTGGAGGCATGGATCATGGATTCTCATCAACGAGTGAGAATGCAAGATGATATTTAATCAAGGGTTCTTATTCCTTCCAAACAATCACACTTTTGACCTATACAAGTGGTCAAAAGTTAACTTGCCCAAGGAGTTTCAAGTTTAACTTGCACATGAAGCTTTGTGAGAATATTCCCTTTCTTAAATGATTGGAGGAGAAATAATATTCTTTGGAATATTCGTGGGTGACAAAAAAAGGATAATTAATTAATTAAAACAAAGTTTTAGTTGTACAAAAGGGGGAGGAATATTCCTTGGAAATATTCCTTTTGGAGGAATGTGCAAAGGAGGAATATTCCTTTGCAAGTGGAGAAGATTAGGTTTAATTGATGATTAAACAATATTAATTATACAATTTGGGGAATTATATGAATAAAGTGATATTCATAAAATTAAATCATTTAATGAATGGGGAAAGGTGAAATGACATTTAATTAAATAACTTAGGGTTATTTAATTAAATGAGAAGACTTAGGGATTTAAATTAAATAGTTTGATTTATTTAATTTAATAGGACAAAGTGTTGGCATGAAAGGGGGTGAATTAACCCAATTAAATTAATTAGGTTAATAGATGAAAATGAGGCAATTAATTAAATAGCTAGTCTAATTTAATCAATTAAGCAAAAAGAGGATGGGTTTTCGGATAAAAAGGTGTTAGTTAACCAATGTGATCCATCGAGACATTTTTAAGTGTCTACATTTTTTCCCTCTTTAAAGCAATATACTCGTTGCATTGGTTCAAAGACTAATGCTGATTTCGATGCTAATTTTGATGCTGATGATGATGCAGAAATGGATATCGATGATCTATTTGAGATGTTGATAGCCAAGCTAAAGTTGATTGATCTGATTGATTGATTGATAACATTGTTGAGGATTCACAACAATGCAAGGATTATGTTGAATAACACGAGGATTGATAGGGAACAATATATCCCAATAATGGTTGATTTGATAGATTGATCAAGATTTGCTAGCAAGGCTAGGAACAAAGTTTGTTAGATGATTTGATATCGTTATGATTGAAAGATGGTTGGTTTCCCCCTCGAGAGATCAATCAGGGAATAAAGTGTTATGATCGAGCTCACGATAGGTGAAAATTAAACTTATGCTTGAGATGCTTGAGACTTCAAGATGATTTTGAATCAAAGAGCTGCAACTTTTTAGATTGTTGAGCTGAAGATGATATAGATACCCCACTATGCCCCTATGGAAGAGGGATTGCTAGTAAAGAGGATGAAAAATAGTTCCTGGAAAGCTCAGTTATTGATGTAGATAGATTTCATGATGTATAGACAATCATCGACTATAGGTAGCCTCATGTATATTTCAATGTAGATCACATAGATTTAATGCTTGGATATAAATGTTATTAAAGATAGAAGAAGAAGAATAAGAAGATAAGATGGATGGGTTAACCATTGATTTGGAGATTGATTCAAAAATTCCAACAAGTCCATGATCCACTGAGACTTTATTAGAGATGGTGATGGGAACTGTATGATGATGATGAATGCATGATGATTTAATCATATCTCGAGATTGGGATTTTCCATCTTTCCTTATTGTTTGATAAAACACATAGACATGATGCATCGAGGTATTGATAACCAAGATGACGTTGTATCTATTGTAATGGAATTTGACTCTGCAAATAGATAGGATAGTTCTTGTTCACACCTTGACATACAAAAAACTTGTTAGAATGTAAGTTAGAAGCCTAGAATATATTGGACCAAAGCATACACAACAGTCAACATACTCCAAACAACCTTCCTACACACAACTAAGCAAGTATGCACCAAGATTATTTTACAAGAATACCCACAAGCACAACAAACAAAAGACAATGATCGATGCTCCATTCCTTTCTCTCTAAATTTTTTTAGATAGAAATCATCGAGAGGTCCTCTGAATGGGTCATTAAGATAAATCATAAGAAAAGATCAAAGAAAAACAGTCAGTGTTATCTATATCTCTTGCCAGTTTATTTTAGCTAAGGTGATGTTTGATATTGATGTCCATCATAGGAAGGATACATCCTAGGACATGTTGATCAGATGGTTTGATGTAGGATGATGATGCTAATGATAAGCCGTTTAAACTTTATTGACACATTCACCTATGATTTAGACTTTAGATTTTGACAATTAAGTTTTCACTTGATGACTTGCGATACTTGCTTTCTTTTTATTTTGCCAAAGGTTGAAGGTAGCAATTGATTTATTATGGATGGAAGTTTATTGCGAGTGAAAGCGAGATGGGATGGGTGGCTTTGGATTTTCTAGAAAATTTCAATGTTTTTGGTATTTTGAAAAATGTTTTGAGGCTGTTTTTGGTCTTTTCGAAAGTTTATATGAATTTTTATGGTTTTCGGTTATTTGAGGTTGTTTATGGTTTTTCAAGGATATTTGATGTTGTTTAGGTCTTTTGAATGTTTTCTAAGTGTTTTTTTATTTTATGAGTTTTCAAATGTTTTTGGGATTTTTTGTTATTTGAATGTTTTTGTGTTTTCTAAGAGTTTCAACCAAGAACCTAACCTAAAAGACCTATCCCAGGGGCCTTGGGGGCTGATCAAAGATAAGCCTTGCCTACGTTATACATGCAGAGACCACATAGTTTGACTGACTTGACTTATTTAAAAATGAATATATGAACAGTTGATGGAAATGTCAGTTTATTATGACAGACTCCTAAAGGAATGACCTAGGGTGTCTCAGGGGTACATCAATGATGGCCTTGCCTACGTTCAAGCTCAGAGACTCATAGTTTGATTGACTCAACTTATTTAAAGATGAAGATATGAATAGTTGATGGAATGTCAATTTATTATGATGGACTCCTAAAGAACTAACCTAGGGTGTCTCGTGGGCACATCAATGATGGCCTTCCCTATGTTCAAGCTCAAAGACCCGTAGTTTGACAAGGCACTATTTTTGGATTTTCGATGTGTTTTGGATGTTTCATATTTTTCGCACGATGTTGACAAGTGTATGGATATGGTGATTTCAGTGATTTGTTTTCGGATTTTGTTAAAAACCAAGCTAGGGTTGATTGATCTAATTGATGGATTGATGATGATAACATTGTTGAGGATACACAACAATTCAAGGATAGTGTTAAGAAACACGAGGATTGGGAAGGATATCCCGAGATGATGATGGATTGATTGGATAAGATTGATCAATATTTTGAAGCTCAGTTTGGAACAAAGTTTGTTGGAATGAGTTGATGTGACGTTGAAGTGCAAGGTAGATTCAACTGATATGGGTTGTTTGGATTGATGTTTGATTAAAGATAAAGCTTGATAAGGAACATTTTCTCGTCAAAATGTGCCATGGGCTAGTGATTTTGGATTTTGATGAGGTTTAATGAATGTTTTTGGGATTTTCAATAAGATTTTGAGGAAAATGATACCTAGATCATGATGTCGATGTCACATTATGGGGTATAAGACATGGATCAAGAGTTATTTGAAAACAAGAGTGCAATAACCTACTCCCAGTGTCTGGCAATTCTTCATAATACAATGGATAACCAAGATACATAATGTATATGTGAAGAGTTTGACAGAGATTTAGCATGCTAGATATAGGCTATGGGACTTCACGAGATAAAATGGTAAAGAGCCTGTCAAAATTTTTCCATGAGTAGAGTTGAAGTATATGTTGAATCTTTGTCAAGATCAAGATAAAATGGAATATTTGGATAAATTTGGATTGGATGGATGGAGGGAACATTGGATTTATCATGACAAGGATGAGATGATTTTGTCTGAGAAGGATTATATAGACGCTTGATTCTACTCATGATGCCTATTTGCTAGGTTTTTATCATAGTACTTTCCCAAAGTGCCATCGTAGTGGTTTTCACTAGAGGATCATTTTTATTTTTACTATTTTCTTGATTTTTTATTTTTTTAAAGTTTTTGAAAGTTTTACCCTCATGTTGAACCACTTGGTGGTACTGATGTAAGGGCCACTATCATAACATGTCAGTGATATCCTGCTTGAAGAAGCTACTTCTAAGATATGAGAACTTGAATGCAACCTCGAAGAACTCTAATTTGCCTTGTGGATACTGGAATTAACCTTGTTTATGCACACACATCACGATAGAGTGCCTTTAGAGTCCTTACAATGAAGAGTAGCTGCCAACACACGGTCAATGCGACAATTGGATATTGTGAATGGAGTGTATGGTGTCATGCATGAAGGAATATGAGATGGAATGGTCGATGGTTTGGAACCTTTGATTCTCCAAAATTGGGAAGATGAACGATGATGGGTTGAAATGGAGGTTTTTGTGGAATTAGGACCAACCACTGGATATACTTTGTTCCTTGCTTGAGAAGCTTGCTTTTGTATTTGAGGACTCTTTTGATGGATACATTTCCCTTTTTGATTCTTCCCCATAGTTTCTTTGACTAATGGAGTTTTGGAGGGATGATTTTCTATATTTTTCTTTGGTATCCATTTGTATTTACTTTTCCCTTTTTGCTTTACTGCTTCATTTTATTTGATGATCTTTGCCTTGCTTTGATAGGAATTCTTCTTTTTACGTTGGTCCCAATTTACGTCTGAGATGATGGGTGAATGCCAATTCAATATACAAATAGTCGTAGCATTGATAATATTTTCATCATAAGGATCCTTCGTGCCCCATATGTTGATATTTTTTGTAGACAAGATTTCCCCCGACATTGTGAAGGTTTTATCAATACCTAATCATTTTCCTTGATAATGTATCCTCTGATCCATAGCCACTGAATATGACTTGTTGTGAACACATGATATTGCTATGGGTTCCCGCTATTCAGGAATATAAACTATTCTCTAATTCTATGACATCGTTAGCTATTGATACTGCTTCAAAAGCTGTTGATGTTGACTCAAAAGATGTTGATGCCGACTCAAAAGATGTTGATGATGTACAATCATTGTAAGAATCAAGAATCTAAACTGTTGCTTGCTCTTGTGTAGGAATACCAAGAGTGGGAGACTCATGTTTTGGATGAAGAACGTCTATATGTCTGTCAGAAAGAAACATCTTAGGGGTGATATTGGGACATCTTTGGAGTTTAAAATGGCTTGGAAGATGTCCCTTAGCTCTTGGTGAAACTTTGGGGATAGGGGTTCTTGATCTTGACTCGATTCAGAGAATTTTTCATTATCCTCAAGAGCCTCCTCTTGACATGATCCTTGGGTGGATGATATATCATTAGTAAAAGACTCTTCACAACATTTTTTGGGTATGGGTGAAATAAGGGATTGAAAATTCTTCAACATGCCCAATCATTGAGTCATATGTGGGAGAGATATCACAATCTGATATCCACTTGATGTCATTATGGTATAAAATATTGCTAAACATTGTTGATGGTTTTGAACTTTGTTTTAAAACAATATCTTGATGTGTTTTTGATTCCTCATGCCGTGATAAATAAATATGTCCCACCATGGTATCATGGGTATTGTTTATGTTTTTTGAGGTTGATGCCTTTCCTGGATATTTTTCTTTTGTATGATCAGGCATAGGGTTTGTGTAAATTTTTATATTTTCATTCCCAAATTTTTGATTGACATGAATGCCTTCTTGTTCGATAAGATCTTCTATTAGATGTTTGAGTCTAAAGCAATTTTGTGTGTTATGACCTTTGTATTAGTGAAATTCACAAAAATGATCGTCTCTATAGTTACGAGGTTTGACTTGTGGCTCTTGATAGTTCAAGAAATCTAGGAGTGTGATAAGATTAGACTATATCAACCTCTTCAACACATCTTCCATAGGTTCCCCTAAGGAAGTGAATTATTGTTTGGAGCACTGCTTGTTCTTTTTTGTCCATGTTGAATATTTGTAGCATTGATCGTTGGTTGATTGTTTGGTAGTGGTGTGTATGGTTGTTGTGTATTCATGGTTTGGGTGTTTTCTTGTCTTGGAGTATTTAAGACCACCTTTGCATCAAAAACACTGTCACTAGTAACATTCTTGTTCTTGGCCCAATAGCAGGGCTTGTCATTAAAACTAGTGGATGGATGGTTGTCTTTATACAGTAGCGTGTTTCCCTGTGAGATTAGGGCTCTCTCTATGTTAGGGGCTCTAGGGACAAGCTTGTCATAATATGTGATGCACTGCATTTTCAAGTGGAAGGATAGATCTAGATCTAGATTTGCTATAATAATTCCCACTTGTTGTTCATTGGGAAGTGGCCAATTGCTTTTACTAGCTCTTTACCTCCATCGTTGCAAGAAATTGGTGAAAGATTCTCCTTTGTTTTGTTTGAGAGTATACAACTCTTCTAAGATTACGTACATGTCAAGATTTAAGGAGAAGTGATCTATGAATTTGTCAATGATTTCTTGGAATTTTTTGATACCTGGAGGAAATTGAGAAAACCAGTCCATGACAGGACCTGTTAAACTTTGTGGGAAGATGCACATTAAGTAAGAATCATTGTAGGAAACCTCCATAAACATGACATTAAACTCTTTGATAAGGTCCATAGGACTTCCTCTCTCTTTGTATTTATTGAATTTGGGGATTTCAAAACCAGGAGGGAATGGTGCCATTGTGATGTTTCGATTGAATGGATATGGACATAAGTTCTTTGTATGGGGATTCTTTGTCTTGCCCATCCAAAGGTCCTGGATTTCTTGTGACAATGACTTATGTTGTGATGCTAGACTGTCTTGCGGGTTTGTTGGAGAAACATATGTTGGGATGATGGATGAGTTTTGATATGATAAGGTGTTGTATGGTGTATATGGCTATGTAGGATAAGGTGATGATTGTGTGGGTGTATATGTTCCTAACATGTTTGGATTGATGATGTTCTGTTGAGTTTTATAGTAGGAACCTTGTTGTTGTGCGATCAATTGTTTTTGTTGGGAATACTGCTAGGGTTGCTCGTTGTTGTTGTTGTTGTTTTTGTGCTACCAAGGAAACTTCTTGTTGTTGCACTGCTAAGGAAACTTGTTGTGCTTGTTATTGTTGTTGTGTTGTTAAGGTGACTTGTTGTGCTGCTAAGGTAGCTTGTTGTGCTTTCTATTGTTGGATGGCTTATTGATAGGCTTGTTGTGCTTACTATTGTTGGACGGCTTGATGATAGGCCTATTGTGCTTGTTGTTGTTGGATGGCTTGCTAATAAGCCTGTTGTGCTTGCTACAAAGCTAAGGCATGTGCTTGCAATGTAGGATTATTTGATTGTTAGGACATTTGCGATGGGTTTTGGGTGTTGATGTTTTGTGTGGGTAGTGGATTAGTGATGAGAGGTTGGGGGTTCCCTTGGTTCAACATTCCTTGTAAGATAGTGGATTGGTGTGGAGGAATGTAAGTTTGAGGTCCCATTTGATTTTGCATGGTGAAGGGGACCGTGGGGAAAGATGAGGATGATTCCATTAGATTGTGCAATGGGAATGACACACTAGGACCTTGATTCCATTGATTAAAAAGGTTTCCTTGACCGATGTCTTGAGGATTTCCTTGTTGTATTTGAGGTGGGATCAAGGTATTACCTTGGTTGATGGGATTCGTAACCAAGGTTTTGTTTTGATTTGGGTTTATGATAGATGGGTTTGATGTGGATGGTGGATTGACTTGAGTAGCTTGGGTAACCACTTGTTTTGATGTGTCGATGGGGTTGTTGGAACCACTTGTAAAGGGTTGACTTTGAGTGAGAGTGTTAAATCGCCCTTGTTGTCCTACTTGAGGCACTTGGTTCACATTACCTTACATATCATTAGGCATACATGGGGTATTTGTGATGATGGATGGAGATGGTTGTGCTCAAAATGTTGAGGTTGTTGTGGCGTCATGGAATGTATGTGGTTTGCCAAATGTTGGTGTCCAACCTGTGTTTTGGGGAAGGTTGGTGGTTAATGGAATGGTTGTTTTGTGAATACCCAAAGTTGTGTTTGTTCCTACACATGAAGTGAGACCAAGGTTGGTTCCTAGCCTAGTTGCAAGACTAGATGTTAAGGGTTGACTTGGCACTAGGGATGGAGTTGGTTGAATCGTAGATGAAGTCACGCCTTGTTTCAATGATTGTGCAACAAAAGTTGGATGATTTTGTTCATACTCAAGGAGTTCGTCTTTAGTAAGTTGAAGTGGGTTGTTTGTGACATATTCTACCTCATAAAGTCTAATCAGATCTTGGATTTATTGTGCAGGGGTAGAATGGCATTGTGGATCAAATTCTTGAGGGTTGGTATCACTGATGGTAGATGAGACTTGGGTTTTCTCCATGGTTCTCTTTTGTTGTGATATCGTCTTTACCATAAATTTTGAGTCAACTCTAGGAGAGTTGTGTTGTGATCTGTAATGTTTGAACTCTCTAGTTGACTCAAATCTAGGTAAAAGGGATGCTCTAAGTCTTTTTGGAGCAATGATGATAATGGGGGGTGAAAAGGTGGATGATATGGAAAGTGATCTTTGCAAACATTTTGGGACAACACTTTTGACTTAAGAGTTTGATGTTTGATTTTTGATAAAGGATGTTTATGAACTTGGAAATATTTAGGGTAGACTCATGACCTTCAAGATAAACTAGTTCAAAGATGATCAATAAATTAACCAAATGCATGGAAAAGGATTAATTTGACATACAAAGTAACTAAGTTAGGGGTTGGTTTGATAGATGTCTAAGTCCAAAAGTGTTGGTGTATTCAAAATTTTTGCAAATTTTGGTGAAGTGAAGGATGAGATTTGATGGAGGCGTGAGTGAAATGTTTGACCCAATGTTGACATAGAGTGAACCTTTGTTTTCCAAGACCAAGGTAGTGAGAAACATGCTATACCTCTAAAGTGATCAAACCCTAAGGACTCAATGATTTTGGTAAAATAGGACTCAAATGATTTTGGAAATAGGACCCAATGATTTTGACAATAGAATTCAATGACTTTGGATAATGGAACTCAATGATTTTGACAATAGAACTCAATTATTTTGGACTCAATATTTGTAATGTTTTCCTTGTATGATAGCAGGCGTAAGGTCGGGTTGTTCAACAAGAACAATCGGTCTCCAACTGGTCATGTGGGATTCAATTTCTCAATTTATCTTGGTTAATGTGTTTCTTTTACCACAAACACTTGTCTTGGTTAGGTTTTCAAACTAAATGTTTATGTCAAAAACATCATAACTTTCATAATGTCCATTTTGTGAGAATCATGATGTTGAAGCCATAATTTCCTATGTTGTCTTTGAAAAATATGGATTGAGATATAAGTTAAGATATTTACAAATCTCTAAGGATAAAAATCCTTAGGACAAGTAGTAATATCAAGGCTATTTCAAAAGGTATCCATATTTTGGCCAAAGTGTTTGAAATTTTGAGGAAGATAGTGAATGTTTGTTTGTAACATTTTGGAACCAAGAAATGTATTAAAATGACTCACAATCATTTACAATCCTAGGTTTGAAATGTAAATACTTGTTGAGTCCCCACTCAGATTTCTCCAAAAACTAAGACATTGTGAACAGTTAGAGATTTGGTGACACTGGCTCCCCTCCATGACACACACTTCTTAGGGCCACCAAATCTCAAAATCCTAAAGATCCTAAGATCGTAAGGATTTTTCTATTTCAACAATGAATAGTACAAATGTGGGTCGGCTTCAGAATGATCGTTCTTGCACCAAAAAGCATTAAGGATTTTTGGTAACTAAACAGTTTGGTTCTTAGTAACAAAATGAGAACACTCAGCCATATACACACCCACTTTTCCACTTAAGGCTCTTACTACCATTATCATTCCACTTAAGGAATAGTACTAGGTGCAATATGTTATACAATCCAGGATAGAAGGTACTTTCTCACAATTTCCCAACCTTTAATATAGCCCGCTGGTAAACGTGCTTGCAAGAACTTGCCTATGAGTTTCTCGGGTGACACAAAGAATAAGTGTACTTAAGTATTTCTCTTCACCCAAGATCACACGAAGCTCAAGGAGAGTGGATACGTACTATAAGTGCACACAAAAAATGAAGTGCACTTGGAGTGTTTCTCTTCACCCAAGATCGCATGAAGTGCAAGGGGATTGGATAGCACTATAAGTGTGTCACAAAAAAACAAACATTGATTCATTTTATAGACTAAAGCTAAGATGAATTCATTTTATGCACCAAATGAAGTGTTAAGTTGTCTTGTTCAATTTAAAAACCCAAAAGATAATGATGAGATGAGAGTTCAATTTTAGTCCCGTTTGAGCATTCGTTTTAACCCAAATAAAATTTAGTGAGGTCCTAGAGCGTAAAGTGAAAAACATAAGAAATTGGGTTATAATTTCCCCAAAGCGTGAAACGCTTGTTACAATCATAAAATCTTAAGAAGAGAATGCTTCTTCACTCTAGCTTCATGTCGTCCAACCTATAAAACCCTGTTAGTCTAACAACCATAACAATGTTAGAAGTGTGTTAGT
Organism: Sequoia sempervirens; assembly: GCA_007258455.2. Lineage (NCBI taxonomy): Eukaryota > Viridiplantae > Streptophyta > Pinopsida > Cupressales > Cupressaceae > Sequoia > Sequoia sempervirens. The sequence continues at coordinate 38,339 of VDFB02244642.1, read as the reverse complement.
AATATGACCAAGCAAAAAAATTAAGGCACATGCTGAAAAAGGATCATTAAATTTCTTACCAGACTTGGGTGTCGCTATTCACGATAGCGTTGCTTTAGTTAACAAGGGTGTCGCTTTGTGGAAAAACTAGAGCACAATAGTGTTGCTATTTTTTCGGGCATCGTCATTTGCAAATCTTCGATACCTCTATAAAGTATTAGTGTCACTATTTGTTTAATCAGTGTTGGTGCATTTAATAGGCATCATTGTTTGAAATGATGATAGTGTCGCTATTTGGTGATGCCCTGCAAAGGTGTCACTGAAATTGTCTAGGGCATCGCTCTATCTTGCAAAAGTCAAAACAAACAGAATTCCAGATAGAAATTGATTAAGTTGACAGTTTTCCCTCCTTCTAGTTGTAAAAAGTTGATAGAGGATATTAGTATGGGCTGATTACACTTGATCCATGAAGATTCAAAGCATAATTAAGCCACTAATGTCAAATCTCAACAGGATAATTCAAATGAAGATTAAACTAGACATCCATTAAAACAAAGCATTCTAAACTATGAAAGCGTTAAAATTTCTACTCTAATCCATTTGAAACTCATCCCGTTGTGGGAGTGGTGTCGCATTGATGTAAAACGATGACCCTTTCCCAATATTGAGGATTAGTGAACTTGTTCTAATCGATTCTATTGAAGAGAATCAATGAAACGGTTGTGAGATGTGATCGAAAACATGATTTATGCTAACATGAGTATGATGCAAAATTTAATCTACCATGATTTACACTAAAATGATTTTAATATGAAATTGCTAAGCTAATCTAAATGGATTCTAAGCCAAAAGATTCAAACCCTAATTAATAAACAAGCTAAATGGATGGACTATGTGATCATGGAAGCCATTAATGGAAGCTTAAAGCTAACTAATGCAATTAAAATGAACTAATAGATGCTAAATGTGTGCTAAATATGAGTGTGAGTGTGAGTGATTTTAACAACATAATTCTAATGTTAAAATATGGATGATCGATCCATTTGTCTCAAATAGTGTTCTATTTATAGGAAAGCAAATAAGAAATGAAGGGTTGAGATTGAAAAATCTAATCAACTGTCTAGGATGGAGGAAATTGGAGGCATGGATCATGGATTCTCATCAACGGGTGAGAATGCAAGATGAGATTTAATCAAGGGTTCTCATTCCTTCCAAACAAGCACACTTTTGACTTGTACAAGAGGTCAAAAGTTAACTTGCCCAAGGAGTTTCAAGTTTAACTTGCACATGAAGCTTTGTGAGAATATTCCCTTTCTTAAATGATTGGAGGAGAAATAATATTCTTTGGAATATTCATGGGTGAGGAAAAAAGGATAATTAGTTAATTAAAACAAAGTTTTAATTGTGCAAAAGGGGGAGGAATATTCCTTTTGGAGGAATGTGCAAAGGAGGAATATTCCCTTGAAATATTCCTTTGCATGTGGAGGAGATTATGTTTAATTGATAATTAAACAATATTAATTATACAATTTGGGGAATTAGATGAATAAAGTGGTATTCATTAAGTTAAATGATTTAATGAATGGGGAAAGGTGAAATGATATTTAATTAAATAAATTAGGGTTATTTAGTTAAATGAGAAGACTTAGGGATTTAAGTTAAATAGTTTGATTTATTTAATTTAACATGACAAAGTGTTGGAATGGAAGGGGGTGAATTAACTCGATTAAATTAATTAGGTTAATAGATGCAAATGAGGCAATTAATTAAACAACTAGGCTAATTTAATCAATTAAAGAAAAAGAGGATGAGTTTTAGGATGAAATGGTGTTGGTTAACCAATGTGATCTATCGAGACATTTTTAAGTGTCTACATTTTTCCCCTCTTTGAAGCAATGTACTTGTTGCATTGGTTCAAAGATTGATGCTAATTTCGATGCTGATTTTGATGCTGATGGTGATGCATAAACAAATATCGATGATCTCTTTGAGGTGTTGATGGCCAAGATAAATTTGATTGATCTGATTGATTGATTGATACGTTATTGAGGATTCACAACAATGCAAGGATTGTGTTGAATAAAATAAGGATTGATAGGGAACGATATATCCCAATGATGGTTGATTTGATAGATTGATCAAGATTTGCTAGCAAGGCTAGGAACAAAGTTCGTTAGATGATTTGATATCGATATGATCGAAAGATGGTTGGTAATGGAATTTGAATAAATATGGGTAAGTATATAGTTCTATATATTTAATTGATAGTGAAAATATAAAGTTATTTAAGTCATTGTCATTTAAACAAATGTTTTGAAGTGATTGCATGTCCCCTTAAGTCACATACTCTTAGGTCCCCTTAAGCCATCCTAGATTACGTACCCTTTTAAGCCATCTTCTAATTATAGAACTAATTTTCTCACGTGACACATAATTTGAGTCAAGGCTCTTGTATATCCCCTTAAGCCATCTGAGTCTTAGGAGCCCTTAGGTCACACCCTTTTAAATCATCTTCTAATTATAGCTAAATTCATCACATGAATTCAATTCAAGGAGCATGTGTATCTCCCATTAATCCATCCTCTTATGCCACCTTAAGTCATTTCATAATTTTCTCACATGACACATACTTTGAGTCAAGGCTCTTATATCTCCCCTTAATGCATCCTATTAGGACCCCTTAAGTCACCTCTTAGCTACCTTGATTTAATCATATTATGTCCCCTAAGTCATTCACTTAACTCCCCTTAAGGAATTTCTAAGATATATTTTTCTAACTTTATTTAAATTGTAAAATTTTCTCGCATGACTTGGAGTTAAATTATTTGTAAAATATATAGCTAATTTTCTTACATTCATTATTTTTGTAGGTTCCCATCAAGTAGATCCACCATGATTGTCACTGTAACAATTTTTCATCATATAAATTATGTTATATCAATTTTGTGGTCTTGAACTAAAAGTGGACAAGCTAATTGTATTTATATACACATATGTTTCATCATGTTATAGGTATATTAAAAACATTAATTTTTTAAATGTGTCTTCAATGTATGAACTTCCATTCTTATAAATCACATTTTATATTGCTCCAATTTTATCTTATATAGATTGTGTCTTTGATCTATATTGTTTCATTTTTATTTGACCTTCTATATGTGACATTGGTGTGAGGTCAATAAATTTCCAAGTCATTAATTGCATTATATTTGGGTTCAACTAAGTGATAAGGATTATATAGATTTTAGGGATATTAATAAGGCATCACTTAAGGATGGCTTTCATTTATCCAATATTCATATCATTATTGATTTTGCTATATGTAATGGGATTCTCTCATTTATGGAAGGTTGTTACTCACATAATCAAATATTCATTAATCCCTAATATAAACATAAGACTACTTTTACTACTTCATGGGGGACAATTTTTTATGTTGTCATGCTCTTTGAACTTAAGAATGTTAGATCAAGTGTCATATTTTAGGTTGTATTTTCTATTTTCCAAGCCATGAATGAAAGCACAAAATTACTATAGATATTTTAAGAGTAAGAAATTGGTTTTTTATGAATAGGATAAACTATAAGGAACATTAAATTGTCACATTTAACCAATATTTTAAAGTTTAACATTGGTTAAATAACCTAGCCATGATTTTTTTGAACTTTGAAAGTTAATTATTTTTCCATATTAAATGGTACGTGATTGTAGCCTAGTCACTTAAAATTTATAATACAAATTATAAATCTGAACCATTAATGCATTTAGCAAGGATTTTTCAAGTTTTTATAGAAATTTATAATTAAGTGCATAGATTCACTAGATTTTAAAAAAATGAAGGATACATTATGAAAATAAATGCACCTAGCTATTATTAGATATTACATGACTGATTATGATGCAAGATGTGGATACATAAGGTGCATACGAGGAGTTAATAAATCTATCCAATGTATGTATTTAATTGTGGCAAGTGAAATTATAGTTTAAATTAAATTATTAAAAACTTCATTCAACAATGGCATATAAATATTGTAATTTAATTAGACATGAATTTATGGTGCATACTTGAAAATGTCTAAAATGTATTTGAATGCATTTAATCAACATAATCAACATAATGTATGTGAATGCATAATCAACTAAAGTCCACATGAAATGATAGATATCTAGAGCTAGTATGGAATAAAATATGTAAGGAAATGTATCTACAAAAATATTAAAGTCAACATATAAATAAATATAGATGATCATATAGAACTCATGAAATATGCTAAAATATGTCTAAGTGGACATGAAATAGCATGTGAAATATACATAGTCATATATAGTCAAGTGGAACATGTAAATAAATTATGTATACACACATGTGTACATATAGTCCATGAAATAAATCTAGCCTAGATGTCAGGATCATCAATAAAATCAAGTCCTCTTCATTCCATGTGAACTAGATGGACCTGTATCATGCTAAAAAAGAGTTCAAGAAACATGAAATTAGATAAAGTTAAATAAATTTTGATTTAATTTACCTTAATTGATAAAATAATAAAATAAAATATTTAAATCTAAACTACAAAGTATGCATAAATTATCATCTGATCATGTGAATCTACTCACATATTTTTTTCAATAGGTGGTATAATTGTTGATTTGGGACCAAATGTATCAACATCTAATTCATATATTCAAATAGAGCAAACAATAGGTTAAAAATATTTACCAAAACATGATTTTAACCATATATATTTAAAAGACCTAAAAATTACATAGAAAATTTACTAGGGTTTAGGACCTAAAATAATATGGATGACTTAGAAATGACCCTGATTAGTAGCCTGACTAACACTTATCAATATAGTGCTATCGTCCTACATATACATATATAAAACATATATAAGTTTAAATATAAATTCAATTTAATTTGAATTTTAAATTTAAAAATAATAGTACATCTAGTGAATTTTTAAAGTATTTAAATTTCAAACTTAAATAATTTTTGAATTTACACACACTAGAAATGGCTCATGCATAATAATTGATGATGGAGGATCACTCACCACACCTTGTGTTTGGCCGGTCATGGATATCACATGACCTCCCTGCATCTATAATATTTTTTCACACATGTGTAGTTGAATTAAATTATATGGATGCAAATTAAAATGTATAAATAATCTTAAATTAAATGATGCAACTTGAAATTAAAACTATCTATACATATGCAGTTTCTAGGGTCAATATATATTGGTTTACCTGAGTGTAAGGTGTGCTGACTTGTACAAATATCAATGTAAAAGAAAGATGATCCAATCGATATGATGTCCTAAAGTCACACATCGACACCAAACACTTCAAATTAGTATATATAATTTCATGTTATTAAATATGAATTTTTATACATGTTACACATTTCAAACAAATTAAAATGTGACAATGTTTACTTGTGTAGGACAATCATTGGAACATAGTAAATCCACATATGATCCCACCTTTGATGTAGGTGCATCTAAAGTGGATGTGTGAGAAGGGCCATAACTGGAGTTGTAACTTTAACAAAAAATGTGGTGTCGACAAATGGGATATGCTAGGACCAGCTAAACTAGATCCTCCATGCTCTCTCCCATTGGCTTCAACTGCCATGTGGGTGACTTGATCAATGAGATCTTCTGAGAGTGAACTCAATGCTCTTAATGTTGAAACCACTACTTGGTGTTGAAATGGTGCATGAATACCAAGAGATGGAGGGGAAAAAATGGGTGGAATTGGAGCATGTCGATTAGGATTGATACATGCTCCTACTCTATGCTGTGGCATGCCACCACCAACTCCTTGGAATGATATCATATCAAAATTATTGGGTTTTAAACCTAACTCAAACTCTACCCATAATTTTCTCAAAAAATATAGGGGCACCTCACAATTAGCATGTGGTGGATGATCAAAGACCATCCACCATCGCTCCCAAAAATGTGCTACAAATTGTGGATGCGTACACCATATAATTAAAATTCATTTTTGTTTGGAGGTATTGGTTGATTGGTTGTAGGATCAATGGAATATGGGGATATTGTTTGTTTGGTGTAATGGAGTAAATTTGCACCTAGGAAAATTTACCATTAATTTATCCTTACCTTAGCTTTACAAATTTGATGATGCAAAAACCTGCCACCTTCATCCTCATCTTCCCATTTGTCCCTATCATTTTGTTGATGGAGGAATTTTTGTTGGGAATGCATGCATGCCATGTGGACGTTCGCACGCTGTGCTACCATCCTAATAGATTCTTGCCTCTGGAATCTGCAAAAATGTTACACTTCTTGATTGCCCATGGAGGTAACGTCACCTACTGAATCTTGACCAATGAAAAATGACTCTTTGCCTCCATTTTGTCTATTTAAAATTAATTTTATCACTCTCTCATATTCTCTAACTCATTCCTTCATTCTCTCAAGCTAATTATCTTACTCTTGTAACTCTTCTTGATCATTCTTGCTTCACTCTTGCTCTATCTTGTTGCTACTAGCTTTCTACTTGGTTTCTACATCTCTTTCTTTCAACACCACCATCGTTGTAGGTTTATAAAGCTCTACCTCCTTGGAATGGTGGTGTTGTTCTCTTCCTCTATCAACCTTGAGTGCTTATAGAAGGGAAGGTAACATTGTGTCTTTTCATTTATTTGCATCTATCATCTTGTAGAGTAGCATCTAGGTTGTCATTGATCTCTACTTTATTGTGTCATTTCCATTATCTCCTTTATCATTTTTCTCCCAATTGTTGCATAGTGTTTGTTCGTGGAGGTGGGAAACCAAAATAGGGGTCTAATTGAGGCAGACCTCAACACAATCCAACATTTTTTTTGTTTCTGTGTGTGTAGATGAAGGTTTTCCCGCTTGGAGTTATAGCTGGAGAACTGGACCATGCGTGAGTTGGCTCTCCCTCTCCCACTCTTTCTTCATCATTTCATCATTAGAATAGACTTATAAGTATTCTTCTTGTTGTATTGCTTATTTTTGCATTTTCCTATTAAACTGTTAAATTGCAAAACCCCAATATCTGAGTCATAAGTAGATCTTATGCATTTCTTTTTGCCATCTGACCATCTGTCTGTACAGGATGCTAACACATCCTTGATACTCCAACGTGACACACTGAAGTTCAGTTACCGCACTGACATCCTCAGATAGAGAGATGTTTGATTTGTAGTCTGAGACCCTTGTAGTCTTCTCACCTAGTTTCCAAAAACACCTATCATGTTGGAGTGATACAAAGAGTCATAGACCACTCTTCGTACTCACGATGGACTCTCTATTGCCCTTATGGGTGCTATTTCTTTATTAGTCTTGGTAAGACCTAAGGTTGTTGATGTGCCATTTATTGTGATCCCAGATTTTGACCTATTTAGAGTCAGGTAGGCATTCCTTGGATAGCCTCTATGAACGATGTCACCTTTATAGTCCATAAATGCTTAAAGCCCCCCCATGAAGGCACTGCACACATAGTGCATGACACTAGCTATAAACCGCTAGTGTCGCATGGGGGCTTCTCGTTGGATCACTTCTAGCCTACCCCGGTTAGACCTCTCCCTCCTAGGGGAGATTTGTTATATAAGGCTTATGTTAAATATAAGACTAGGGGCTCAACACCAAATATTAGTTATTTGGTGTCTCCTTAATCTATTTCCATAAAAGCATCTAGGATAGTGCAACAAGCTACCTTTTCTATCCATCCAAAGCGAAAGGGAAATATTGCTCACGCTCTAGAGCCTTCTTCTATATCTGCAATTCCACCTGCTTCTGCTTCTCATCTTGTTGTGGCATATTCGACTCCTACTCTCGTGACTTGCATGGGAAGTGCGATGGTGCCCTTATGGTGAAAAGTGAAGTGTTAAGTTTTTGAACTTTTTGTGCTACCCACGGTTCCCTGTCCTGCTATTTATAGCAAGGGGAAGTCTTCCCGTGGGATTTTTCTACCTTCTCAGCCTTTGCTGCCTCCTACTATTCTTCTGCCTTCCCCTAGGGTAGCAAATAGGAAGAGGTCCACCGTTGAGGCACCTGTGTCTGTTTCTCCTCATGTGATTATTTTTTCTCTTATGCTTCCTCCTCTTGATCCTGCATAGGAGAGAATCCTTCCACCAAAAAGAGTTGTGAAGGATACTCCTACAGTTGAGCAACATCCTTCGGGCCCTTCTTAGGCCACATCTTCCAGTTACCATAGCCAATAAAACCGATTTGTACGTGAGCACAAGCGGAGGAGAAAGGATCTAGCCATGGAGCACACCACCTTGTAGAAGACGAAGGGGGAGCTAGTGGCATTTGTCTCTGCATCTTCTTCTGTTGTTCCATCTTCTTCTACTATTTCTACCTCGGTCACCATCGCCTATGTATTTCTTCTAGCTCCTTCGGTAGGTCCTGATGATGCTCACCCCAAAAGGGTGTAAGTTTTCATCACTTCCTTCGTGGAGCCTCCTATTTTTATGTCCCTCCTGAACATCCCTCCTTTCTCGCAACCCATTGAAATGCCTCATTCAAAGGTGGTGTCTTCAATGGTTTCCTCTAGTTTATCCTCCATTTTTTCTTCTTCTATGGGGATTCAACATCCTCCGCTAAAGTGCAAGCTAGAGGATGACCTCGCTTCGAGTGGAGGTCAAAAGAAGAGTTTTCCTTCTTCAGAAGCTAGTTCTGTCTTGGCCTACACCATCCTTATGATCGAGGTGGCCCCCACATCCATAGAGTTTTTCACTAACCCTTTTGATGAGGTTGGTGGTGACTCTTAGGTGCCTCACCTTTCTCCCACCTAGTTTCAACAAGGCACTCCATTAAAGTGCATGTTCAATTCAGTGGATGATATATCAACTCTATCTTTTATCTTTGCAAGATCAATAAATTTCTCTTCACAAGAGCTCAAAAAATAAGACCTTGAGGGGCCTTCTTCCTTGGCCCTTGTTGTAGGTGAGTCAGAGGGCACTACCCTTGCTATCCCAATTTTGCAGGCCTATCTAACCTCCCCTTACAATGACCTAGATTAGGAGTAGGATGACCTACTGATCGATGAGGACTAGGGTGGTCCTTCTTCTTTATTTGTAGATTAGATTTTTGTGTGTGTTTGTGTTCCCCTCATGCTTGTATTTTTATGTTTGTGATCCTACTTGGAGGACCCTCACCACCCTTGTAGGTTCTTGGATACAAGTACAAAAAATGTCGTGCACTTCTTCTATTTGTATCATCATTCTTTTATGTGTTGTAAAATTACTTTTCAATATTGGGGATGATGCAAAGAACTAGTGGCATTTAGGCCTTCTTCCATGTTGACCCAATTTTTATTTTCACTTTGTCTTCATGTGATCTTCATGTTTTGAGAACTTTAGGGATTGATGACCATTTGTAAATATACCATATTATATCTATCTATTTGTATCTATGAACAAATTTGACCTCGAATTCTCAGATCCCCCTGTCTCTTGATTTCTTTGTCTCTATTTGCTTCTTGATGTTGTGTTTCTTATGTGTTACCCCTTGCATTTGTGACAACATACCATAAATACATCTCATAATGTGTTGCATTCCACAACATCTCTACCTCTCATTTCTCTCCTTAGGTTTCCATGTGCTCCTTTGCGCAACACACACCATCCTAAGGGGGGGCTACCATGATTTTCTAATTTTCAATAAGGAGAATTTTTTCAAAGGGATTCCTTGGTGTCAAATTTTCTTTACAATAAATTCCTTGAAAAAATAATCCCTTATTGAAATTTTTTTCGTTTCACAAAATGTTGTATTCTCTTAAGACTCTTGGATGAAATTTTCTTTCAAATTTAAGGATTCTGTAGTGAAAGAGTCTAAAAGTTTTCCTTTGAAAAATGAGCAATTTTTCTGAAATGAAAGAGTCTAAAAATTTAATTTAAAAAATGAGCATTATTTCCAATGGATTCCTTGATGAAATATCTTTCAAAAGGATTCCTTGATGACATAATAACTTTCAAAAAATGTGGTGTCTTTCAATTGGACTATTCCTTTGAATGGGCCCCTCTATGTCTTGAAGGGTTCCTTGTCAAAGGAAACCCCTTTGAAAGATTTCTTCTCAAAATAATTCCTTAGTGTCTTGAAATGTGTGTCTTTTATTTGATATTTTATATCATTGTGTTTTGGTGTCAGACATCTTATATCTTGGCATCTAGCTTGGGGGTAGCCTGACTAGACCCATCTTTTCTGTGTCTGTCTTACAACACAGTTTGCAATAGTTACATGCTTATCTATCTAATCAGATTGTGTGTTATCATGTCATCTTGTGTCTTCTTGTGTTTTCTTGTGAATGTGTCTTATGGTTATCTTTTTCACCTAACATGTTTTGTTTGCAACCTAACATGTTTGTCACAACTAGCTTTGTAGGATCAGAGACCTGTGTCATCTTTGCATGTTTTTGGAGCTCCCTCTTTCACATCCAGGTATGCCGAATCAAAGATCTGCTTCCTCGACATTATTCTCATATTATCTTTAACCTCTTTCTACTTTAGCTCACATACGCATTGAAACATATGCTCACTAAAGTGGGGGAAAATATAATGGCATAAATTTACACCTAGGTAAATTTCCCATTAATTTACCCTTACATTAGCTTTACAAGTTTGATGATGCAAAAACCATTGCCTTCATCCTCATCTTCCCATGTGTCCCTATCATTTTTTGTCGATGGAGAAATTTTTGTCGGGGATGCACACACACTACGTGGACATCCGCACGACACACTGTCATCTTGAAAAATTATTGCCTCTAGAATCTGCATAAACATTATGCTTCTTGATTGTCTACAAGGGTAATGTCTCTTGCCAACTCTTGAACAACAAAAAAAAACTCTTTGCCTCCATTTTTTCCATTCAAAATTCATTCTATCACTCTCTCACATTCTCTAACTCATTCCTTCATTCTCTCAAGCTAATTGTCCCACTCTTGCAACTCTTCTTGATCATTCTTACTTCACTCTCAATCTATCTTGCTGCTACGAACTTTCTACTTGGTTTCTATAACGTATCTTTTCTTCAACACCACTGTCATTGTAGGATTACAAATATCTACCTCCTTGGCATGGTGGTTCCATTCTCTTCCTTCCTTTATCGACCTCAAGTGCTTATAGCAAGGACGGTACCATTGTATCTTTTTCGTTTATTTACATATATCATCTTGTAGAGTAGCATCCAGTTTGTCATTGCTCTCTACTTTATTGTGTCATTTCCATTCTCTCCTTTATAATTTTTCACCCTATCATTGTATATTGGATTTTTCGTGGAGGTGGGAACACCAAAATGGGGTATGACTGAGGCAAACCTCAAAACACAACCCAACATTTTTGTGTTTATGTTTGTGTAGGTGCAGGTTCATCCACTTGGAGCTATAGCTAGAGAACTAGACCATGTGTGAGTTGGCTCTCTCTCTCACTATTTCTTCATCATTAGAATAGATTTATAAGTATTTTTCTTGTTGTACTACTTTCCTATTAAACTATTAAATTCTAAAACCCCAATATCTGGGTCATAAGTAAATCTTGTGTGTTTCTGTCTGTTATCCGACCCTCTTTTTGTACAAGACACCAACACATCCCTGAGACTCCAACATGACACACTAAAGTCTGGTTCCTACATTTCCATCCTTAGAAAAAGAGCTATTTGATTCGCAGCTCAGGACCCTTGCAATTCGCTCACCTGGTTTCTGAAAACACCTGTCATTAGCAAAAGGGAAACAAGGTCTTATTTCCCCTTCCTTTTTAGCCTATCTTTCCTTTCTTAATTCGTTAGTCAATTTGAGGTAGTTTATGGTAGTTCGTTCCTTGAGGCTCTCCCATGACTTGGAGCCTTGGGGGTGATGAATCCCCCTTATGTACATTTGGTAATATGGAGATCTAGGATATCTTTATATGCGAGTCCATCTACATAAAATTTTCTCCTCCCCTCCCTCCAACGACAAAAGCTATCTAAATCCACATCAATAGATCAAACTGAGTCAAAAACAATTTGGATCAAAGATGCAAACTATGATAGGTGGGGGGCATATGAGGCTATTTTTGATCAAATTATTTTTTTCTTGAATAATGTTTATATTTATATTGATTTTTGCTCACAATTGAGCCTCATCAAGTGGAGGGAGTGGGGGTTTAGGAGGTGGGGGGTTTTGAGGTAGGGGGCTATGAGGTGGAGAGTGTAGAGGTGAGGGGTTTGGAGATTGAGGGTTACACAAAAGATCATCTATCAAAAAATCACCAGTTGATGGTATTCACTCCATTGGGCCACTGCATCTTAAACAATTAGAAGAAAAATATCAATAAACCAATTACATAACATGAAGCTTGAATGGACTAATTTTTTTTAAAAAATATTTAAAATAAATTAATACTTGTTGAAGACATCATTAAATAATGTACAATTTGTTAAAGATCACATTGAACACACATTTAAAGTACATCATTTAGATACATTCAAATAGTTCATAAATGCACAACCTGAATTTGGACTAATTTATAATTTTTTTATACATTGAAATTAAACATATAAAATTAGACCATGCGAAATAAAGTTGAATTCATGTTTTAAGTAAATACTATAATTGAATATCATATTAAATTTAACCACCTAAGATAGAATTGATATCAATAGATCTTTCCTACAATTTACTAGGCTTGAATCTCATACATGTTGAACTAGATTAACAATATAATGACTAAAGAATAATTACACACAAACAATAATATAGTGAACCATAGAGTATAAAATAAACTAAAATTACATGAGGTTATTTAGAATGTTTAATAGTAAATCAATATGAATTTATATGATAATATCTTCCTTACATGCTATTGGACAACTTGATGTTTATTTATAAATCCAAATATGTCCATTTTAATAGAATGTGCACTAATAGTACCATAAAATGACAAACACATGGACAATGCATGTCAAAAAAACATTATCCTCACGAGGTTCACTCTATTGATCTAAATACAATGATTATATCTCTTAAATAAGTTTAATTTATTATAACTTCATTTATCTATCATAGAACATTTATTATCTCTAATATTATGCATTATCATCAATTATAATATAGGGTTCCTTGAGTTTTAACTCCTATAGTTAGTATTTTGATTTTCCTAGTATTGATGTTAAGTTTATAATCCAACCTTGATTCATAACATTTAGTAAAATTTTCTTGGTATAAGAGGTTAGATGTATATATTATGGTAGCCCAAGCAAGTGACAATATCATTTTAAGATTATTTACATTTACACTACCATATGTTGTAACAAACTTAATACTTTTACATTCCATAAATGAATTCTATGACACAATTTCCTTGTTCTAATTTATTATGATTTTTTTTATTAATTTAATTCACATAAATTCAACCAAGAACCTTTACGATTAATATTATACAAATGAAACTATGCTTTCTTTGGAATAGAGGTGGTTTAATATTATCATTAATTTTTATTATATATACATTGAACATTGACTTCATCAATTATGTCAAATCCTTTTCATTATATAATATTTATACTAGAGAGTTTAATTTTGACCAATATAAAAATCCTTTAAAGTGACAAGTTTATTTTATCGATATTATTTTTAAATGGACCATCAAACTAATCTATTTCTATAGAGGTGAATTTAAATTTCCTTAGATTGAGATCCTTTTTACATGATGAATGTTGTAGTGACATAAGGCTTGAGTAGTGTTGACATAAGACTAAGTTGCAATGAGAATAAGTTTAAATTGAGAATAATAATAATATTTATGAAAAGTAATTTAGAACTAATAATGTTCATAGAGTAATTCATAATATATGTAATCATAAATAGGAGGTCATATAACATTGTGATATATTAGAATATTAACATTTAAGATGAATTTACAAGTTCAATATTGTAACAAAAGTTAAATTGTATAATTCATGATTAAATGTCTATATGTTTAAAGTTAGAATAGATGTACCTGGTAATAATAAATTGGTTGCAAGATAAGGATTTAAGGTAATAGGGATGATGTAACCCCACGTCTCTATATCTATATATCTCATTTTAACTAGGATGAACTAGACTTATTAAGTTACATTCTAGACACTACATAAACGTTACTATATTTAATTGTGGTGGTTTGGTATAAGTTAATTGATTATTATTTAATATAACATATCCATGTCCTAACATGAGGGATATAACTATGTATATCTTTCAAACATAGGGCCTACTCATATAGTGTTCGAGAGGAACCCTACATACTACTATTGGATTAATAAATGGAGCAACCCTAATAGTAAGATAAGGGGCCCATGACGTTAAAAATATTTGAATTGATATTGGAAGGAATTTTATAAGAGAGAAGAGTAAGTTGGATTAAACATATTAGGATATGTTGCATTGGATTGAGCTTTAAAAAATGCTTGATAACTTATGCATGATGACGTTGAAACCATACATCTCCCTCCATCACTCTCTCTCTCTCTCCTCCTCTCTTCCTCTCTATCTCTCTTTCTCTTCCCCTCTCTCTAGATTATTCATGGTTTAGGGTTTAGGGCCTGATATTTAGTGTTTAGTGTTTATGATGGAGGGTTTAGAGATTAATTTTTTTTAGGTTTTAGTATTAAATTATTAATGTTATGTTTTAGGGTTTACTAAATAATGTTTAGAGTTTAGGATTTAGGATTTATGATCTGGAGGGTTCAATGTTGAGGGTTTATGGATTAAATCTAATTTTTAAGGTTTAGTGTAAAAATTATTAATGTTGGGTTTTTAGGTTTAGTGTTTAGGATTTATAGCCTAGCATTTAGGGTTTAGCATATAATGTTTAAAGTTTAGGGCTTAGGGTTTAGGATTTAGGCCCATTAAAAAAGGTGTAGGAATGATGTGTGATTTTTTATAGATTAGAATATTGGCAAAAAATAGATCTTAGATAAAACACTAAAAGGTTTCCAAGGGTGAGTAGAGTGAGCAAAAGTGATGAAACAATAATTTACAAACCCTAGGTAAAAATATATATATCAATTGAATATAAATTAATAGGGATAACACCCCAGAAAGAATCTTAAAAATGATGACATTCTGCACAATTTCAGAAAGCATAAATCTAAAACCTTAAAATAATGAAGATATAAACCTTAAAGTGAAACCCTATGATGTTAAATTAAATAAATTCATAAAAAAAATATAAAGAAAAATGAACTTTACCTAATGTTAATTTAGAATAATTAAAAAATGAATATACATCAACATAAGTCAACCTAAACTAATAAATAAATTAGCTAGAACATGATGATTCATATATGAATGATAATTTAGGAAATTAATCATGAATAGATTATGCACTTAATTCTTGATCCAAAGAGAGAGTATAAATTTTAATACATTGTTGAATCAATTGACTATAGTCATGGAAAGGAAGAATGTTAAAGAAGGAAATATAATCTAATAAGGTTAAATGAAATAGTTTCTTATTTTGTGTGTTTTGAAAAATGTATTTACATCAACATTGTCTTGCGGCTCTATAAATTATGTGTAGCCTTGATCCTAGAACGTGATGAAAAAGTTGAGTTTTAAAGACAAAAGCGAAATAGATATATGCAAAATCCAAAAGAGCTACAACGTAATATAGGAAGATGTTCAAACTACATACATGTAAGGACTATGTTTTGCATCCAAACATATAAGAACTAGATTCTACATCTATTAATCAAAGAACCATTGAATAAATATAAATATTTAACATCAACACGTGTTGCATATACTTAAATAGTAATTTGGACGTACAAGAAAAATATTTTCTACTATGAAAAAATTAGAGTTCACAATTGAAGGGTTGAATCTAGAAGGGAGGTTGCAAGAATGTTTCATATTCTAATGTTTCATGTTTGCTAGCTATATTTTCCACTTGTTCAAATACTTGGTAATCTCTAATTTTTAAAATAGATTATTTTTTATATAAAGGATTACCCCAAGATATAGTAAACAATTTAGTTCAATCATGTTGCCTAAAATATTAGGGTTTGGTAGACAAAATAGTTCAATCATGTTGCCAATTTAAAGAAAATTTAGAAAATATATTATTAAAAAATATTAGTATCAAACTATAAGATGATGAGATTCATTAACTTTTATTTTTACTATCCAAAAGTTTTATCTCTATTTACTTCATGTTGGGAACCATAATATTGTGAAATTTTACCCCTTTAAATAACTTATGTCTACAATTTACTTATCCAAATTCCATGCTAAGTGGGTGATACTACATATGGAGCTTGCACTAAATTTAATTTAAACCAAAAATATATAAAAGGAGAATCTTTGGTTGACCACTTAAAATATGCTATTTCTCCTCTTTTTTTCTTACTCTTGATGCCTTTCGTAATGAGTCTATTCTCACAGTATATTTTGATCATCCATAGGAAATATATTTCATGGGTTCACAATTCTAGATAAACTCAATAGTTGGTGTAATACTAATTCCATGATTGGGAAAACGTAATATCCTCTTTATTTTCATTTTAGCGTACCTTATACCAAGAATACTGAAGAGTATGAATCCCTTAGAGTAGGATTATGTGTTGCACTCTCTTTTACTATTAATTATTTGAAAATTTGGGGCCTCATTAGACCTATACTTAAGGGAATATATTTATTATTATTCCTACCAATTTCTTCACTAAATGGGTTAAATTTATTTCCTTGTTCCTTGCCACCACTAAAGTAATTTGTTGATTCCTAATGGGAAAATTATCTAAAACTTTGTAATTCATTCCATTCTCATTTCTGTTAATATTTCTTTATTTAAAAATAAATATGTGGAAACGACCCTTAATATATTCCATATTCAACATCATTTTTCAAAACCATGTTATTCTCAATTTACAATGGTAAAGTGAAAACCTCTAACAAGACCATTGACTAAATCTTGGGAAAAAATTGTCTAAAGTTCTTACAAATATTACCATATCCAACTTTTATATTATTTTTTGGCTTATTGTACAAGAACCCATGTGTATTACACCTTACTCTTTTTTTTTTGTAGTGCTAGGACTATTATGCCAAGTTTGACCTCAAAATATCTTCTCTTTGAGTTATACTTGATGTGTTAACTAATGATAATACTTATTGCAAACATTATCTCAAAGAAATCAAGGAACTCTATGAACATCATGTAAGTATCTTACAAAATATTTTATCCTACCAACAATGGCTTAAATGGTTATATGATTTGTGTTTTCTCCCTTATTCCTTTCAATTTACTTTTTTGGTTCTCTATGAAAAGTAACATTAAATACAAATGAATATGTCAATATTAAAGGTAAATTTAGTCCTAATTGGTTGGGACCTTATCTTTTTTCCTCTATCTATGAAAAGATAATTTATTGCATCACCATTTTAGATTGTCAACATTTTAAAGAACTCATCAACACCATTTGAATCTTCATCACCTTTATGTATATACCTACTCTCTTCTAGTTTCTCTTTACTATGTATTAAACTATTATAGAATTTATGACACATAAGAGAGTTGTAAGATGTGTAAGAGGTGTAAGATGAGTTACCATTTCAAGTTTCTTGACCATGACTATGGGGCATTAGATTTTTTACATGACTTAAATGGTTTTGACTGATTGTTTTGAATAATGTCACTCGATAGTTTCTAATTTTTTTAATTTTCTACATATTGGAGGCATGTGAGGGATGATTACACCATTATTTTGAGGTACTTATACTATGCTAGTGTATTGTCAAAAGGATACATGTTTTTATTAGTGTCTACTTGTTATTGAGATCAATACAAGCTTGGGTCTCTTTAGTGGTGGATATTTCTTTTAAAAGGGTTTCTCCATGTAACTATGGTATCATTTGTTATGTCTACTTATTGATTAGTATATTAATTTTACTAGCTTAATCACATACATTATTAGATTATATTAATTTTGATAATATTCGTATTATGCCATTTACCTCAAGTTAACCAACATGAAGAAGATCTTACTTCATTCATACACACAACACAAACAAAGTGAATTCCAACAAAATTTCATAATTGCAAGTAAAGTAGTGTGCCATTGTTACATGATCTTCTTGTTTATACATAAATGATGCCTACTGCTCTTATCTCTCTAAATTTTTATCATTTTCAACTTTCGTAACATAGTTCCATCTTAGGGGATCCTAATATAAAATTTCAAATAAAAGTTATTAATTGTAAATACTACCTAAAAATTAAAATAATTTCTACTAGAATCTTTTTTAGAAATAGGAGCTATTATTGTTTGGGATCTATCAAATTGTCCCTATGAAGGGGCTTGGGTTCCTATTTTTATTGTAATCATAGAATGAAAATACATTTACAAGATTAAAGTGATTTTTTCTCTATAAAATTGGATCTCCACATATGTAGTTTCAAGATTTAATGTCATGGTGTCATCTAGAACTTGTTTATTTCTATTTTAATTCTTAGGAGGTCCCATATAGTTTTAATAAGTATGATATGCAATTTTAAATCTTCTCCTAGTATAGTGGAGAAACTATAGTTTAGGATCACATATAAATGGAGAGGGAGTTCAAGTCATGCCACAACTACTTAACTAGATGAGTTTGTCATGAATTATGACTTCTCTCCCTCTTTACTTTCTTTTAAATTTTACCTTCAAAATATAGTAATTACAAAATGTCATAATTTGGTAGTTATTTGAAATAAAGCAGAAAAACACAAATCATGGTGTTTATTTGGATTTAACATTCATTCAAAGCAATATAATAACATATTATTATTAAAACATAGTAGAAAATTTATACAATACAATATTTGTTGATGATCATGTTCTTTCTCATAAAATTCCTATTCTATTTTGTTGGAAGAATAAGGAGATGTCATTTGTGAACTTGTTGGGAAACATGAGCATGCGGGATGCACACAAAGTGAATAGTTATGCATTGCAATGTTGTCATTGATGTCAACATTGTATTATGGTATGAAGACCTTGTGCAGACTAGTATGGATGACTTGAATATGTTAGAGTATGATAGTGAAAGACAATTTTACAAGAATGCTTGATCCGGTGAAGACAATTATCGTGGAAATTGACTAAGTGTCAATACAGGTGACTCTATGTATGGTGTATCCAACATTTGGGTCCACATTGGTTTGTTGATGAAGTTTTTTATTTGTGCTTTTAACATAATTTTTTTGGTATAGAGAAGATCCTAATTCTAGAGTTTCATCTCGTTTTGGCTCCTGGTGTGAAAGATATAAGTAACAGAAGTTCAAATTGGAAGTTACAAGTGCTTTCTAGTGTTGTATACATGTTTGGTGAATCCACACTTCTCTGTGGATTGGAATCTAACTTTGCGGAGTTGTGGAGATGTTGACAGGTATCAGATGAGTGTATATTCTAGTTGGCATAGATTTTGGAGGTCTGTGTGTCCAAGTGTGGGTGTATAGTTGGAAAATTTTGTAATTAGGTCATTACCGGTGCCGACCAAATGAGTTGGATGTGTTGCAGAGGTTGAATATGTTTTGATCCGTTATGTGGGTGATATTTTAGGTCAATTCCAACCTATTTCAAGTTGCTACAAGGTTTGAATCTTGGCACAAAGCGTGTGTGTATGGATCTTGAGTTGACAAGTTACATTTTGCTTATTACATCTAATTAGGTTGACCTAGTTGATGTTTTGGATGATGTAATACCCCTCCATGTCGGTTGTTTTGGACTTGTGTGTGTGTGTGTTTCATTGGTTACTGAGTTATTTGATTCTGTGGAAAATATAATATGTTAGTAATCATGTTTAAATAATTAATTAAATCATAAGTGATTTGCAAGGTTATTTAAAATATGATTAGAAATTAAAGTAATAATCAATTAAATTAAATCAAATGATTTAGAACAAATGATCAATCAAATTAATTCGTTAAAAGTAAAAGTGATATTATTAGATAAATTGATTTAAATTGTTATGAACAAATAATCTTGAAAAGATAATTATTATCATAAGAAATTTAATGGATGCTTATTTAGAATCTTGCAAATGGTTGATTTTAATTATTTTAATGTGGAAGTAATTAATTAATAAAGTTTTGTGAAAATAATGAATATATATATATATATATATATATTTAAATAAAAAGTTCTTTTTTGTATTTAAATTTATTTAGTTAATCAAAATGCATGAGAAAAGAAAATGAAATATAAATACTTGAAAAGGCAACAAAAGAAATTAGGGATTAATTGGATTTATTTCTTGAGTTGTGACTTTTGGTTTTCACTGGAGAATATGAAGAATAAACAAATATAAAACTCCATCTTTTGTGGATTTGAATGTAATTAAATTTCATTTTTGGAGAAGTGACTGTTGGTATTCTCTGGAAGAGGAAACAGAAGAGGCTTCTTGTGTGATATTTTATTTATTTTGGATTGGGAAGGGGGTGGTATTCTCTTTTCCAACAGATTTTTGGGAGAAATTTGGCAGTCAATTTCTGTTATAGTGTGCATTCTCTTATTATTCTATGAATTCATTGAGGCATAAGATTGGAGTTGAGGGAAAAATATTGGAGTTGCTACTGGAAACACTCGTTGGCGGAGGATTGGATTGGCGAAGGGATAGAGATTCTACAGACCTTCTTCAAACGCAAGACGCCAGGTTCTTTTCTTATTTATTTGCTGTAGCATTAAATAGAATAGCAATTGATTGGATTTGTTTCGTTGTGCATGAAATTTTTATCTGGGGATTGGGATTTCTGTTGTGAAAATGGAATTTGGTTGGGATCTTGACTATCAATTATTGGATTGAAATTTCTGGGAACTTGGGACTGTTGTTTATTTAAATGAAATTATTGGTTGGATTTTGGATTGTTGTTATTAAAATGAAGCTTTGGTTGGGATTCTGGAAATAAACTGTATTGCTGTGGTTGTTCTCGAAAAATAAATAAATGGAAAAATAATTACCTTACTGTAAATTTCTGGGTTGCTGTATATATATATATATTCTTCAAATACAATTTTCATATAAATATATATATACTGTAACCTGTACTGTTGATTGTTATTCTCTGTTTTCGAATTATTTGTAATATAGTAAATATATATAAGATGTGTATATATATACACACATATATATTTATAAATAAATAATGAATGTGAAATTTAATTCTTAAATTTTGTATTGTCGCCATATTAAATTTGTTTGAAATTTTTAAAGAAATAAAAATAAAAAAATTATAATTCAAATTTCCGTTGTTTAAATTATGTGAATTTATTTTAAAATAAATAAAAATAAAAATTATATATATTGGTTGAGTGGTGGGTCGGCCTCGGCCGTACCCACCACCCCACCCAGCCGGCCGTGGTGGTGCGACAGCCTACGGGCTACCGCAGCAGTCCGAAAGACTGCTATGACAGTCTGTAGATTGTCCACAGCAGTCCGTCGGACTGCGGTGGCAGTCCGTAGACTGCCACGGCCGGCGGCGAAAATCCCCGTGCCGGGGTGTGGTTTAAATGCCATTCAAATTTATATTTATTAAATTTATAAAATGCGAAATTCCAATCTATGTATTATGCGAAATTCACTTTTATAATATGATTTATATATATGTATTTCGAAACTTGATTTTATAAATATATATATATATATTTATTTATTTATTTATATATATTTGTATATATATATTTATTGATTTATTGATTTATTCAATTATAATTGTATGTCACAATTTTACTGTGATAGTAATTTAATTAATTCTATTATTTAAGAGGAATATATAAATACTATTTTAAATCTGTTTAATAGATATGCTGTTGATTTAATTGTTAGCAAACAAATGCATCAATATAATCTGTTTTGATTAAAATTATATTTTCTGTAAGTTATCTGTTATCTAGAAAATAGATATTTAGATTCTATTTCTTCTCTAATTAAAAATAAAGCAGAAATTTTTACAAGGAAAATATTAGTAAAATAGAAAGAAATCTGTTTTATTGATTTGTTAAGTTACAACTTGGAAAGGATATTGTTAGCAGAAAAATCATTTACAAAAGTAAAACAACATTGATTTATTTAATTCTTGTTCTGAGTAAATATTTTGGAATAGAAAATAATTCCTATTAATTTGTTAAATTACAATTTTAAGATGATAAGTTAGTAGAAAATATCAATTTACGAATATATGATAGCATGGTTTATTTAATTCTCGCTGTAGTATGAATATTCTAGAAGTAGAATTTATTATGAAATTAAATAAGTTATCTTTTCATTTTTATTCTTGAAATTAAGTCTTGTAGATTTGTTGAAATTTTAGAAAAGATCTATTCTCTTTCTACTTTCCTTCATCAAAAAGAATTAATATATATAAATATGTAGTGGTTTTAAAAAGAAT
Source organism: Sequoia sempervirens (assembly GCA_007258455.2). NCBI lineage: Eukaryota > Viridiplantae > Streptophyta > Pinopsida > Cupressales > Cupressaceae > Sequoia > Sequoia sempervirens. The sequence goes on along the minus strand of VDFB02244642.1, from coordinate 15,974 downwards.
TTATGTGTGTAAATTTATTTAGATAGATTTTAAGGTGGTAATTTCTAATATGTAATTTGAGCATTTAGAGTATTGTTATTATTGTTATTTTAAAAGTATAGACAATTGGCCTTATATGGTTTTCACAATTAATTTAAATATTGGAAGTATGTTAAGTGAGTATGATGAAAGGGGAAATTTAAATGTATTGGTATAGTTAGAGATTGATTAGGGTAATTTCGAATTGGATAGTTTATTGGTGGAATGGAATTTTAATCTTTTGAAAATTGACTTCCCTTATATTCATTTAATGATTGATTTGTAAGTACGCTTTATGGATAATCTTTTAGAATACTTGTGATGGTTATCATGAATTATCTTAGTATGGGTAAGTTGTAAAGTTTTAATTCTGGTCGTTAATTGATTGGTTAATAAATATTGTTCTTGTTTGAATTTTTGGTTGTTGTTTATTATGCGAATGTTTGATGGAGTTGTGAGTGATTGAGTATTTAAGGTGTTCTTTAATTTGGTCCTTTGGATGCCTGGTTGCATGCTTTTACCTCTTTTATTGAAGGATTGTTTTTGGACATTTCCGTATTGGTATGAATGTCATTGGAGATTAATTTTGATTCAAGGAATCCTTTGTCATTTAAATTTTGTTGCAATGTAATTGGGAACTCGTGTTTTGGTTTATGAGTTGTGGATGGTTGATCTTCTTGAATTTCTGATTTATTTTTGTATCGAAGTTGATCATGTAGTCTGGATGGAGTTGTTGATCTTATTTCAATGTTTTCACTCATTATATTTGAATTGAAATTGATCTGGTGGCCTTGCAATTATTGTTGTCATTGCTATGTTGTTGTTTTTATAAAAGTGGTTTGCGTACCATCATAAGGGGGTTCTAGTGAGGAGAAAATGGAGGTCTCCCATGGAATGCCTAGTTGGTGGCTTTTGGTTTTATTAAGTGATTTTGTTTAAAGGATGATTTTCTTTTGCGTCCCCTATTTGAGGTGACACCATTGTTGATTTGTGGATGGGCCTTGATGAATCTTCCCTTTTTATGGCTTTTCTGAGTTACTCTCTTATTTGAGGAAATTTTATCCTTGTGTTGGACTTATTGGAGAAATACTCATGTTGCTTCACTTTACCTTTGTTTATGGGTCTTCATTCTTTTGGCTTCCAGAGGCTTGAGATGATTGATAATTGATGTTCTCTCTCTTTATGGGCCCTTGATGTGGCAAGTGTTTTGGTTTCATGATTTTAAAAGGGTTGTACATAATTTGTTGAGATTTGGAAATTATATTTATAGCGAGATGGGTAATGCCTCGCATGCTTCTCGGTTGTGATCTAATATTCTTATTTTGCTGGTACAACCCTTGGTTTCTTGGTTTTTATGGTTGGGTCTCTAGGGAGAGTGGCTCCTCGTGGGGGCCGGCGCCCCGTGTAAGGGGAAGAGACCCAGGATAACCCACGAGTGAGTTAGTAAATAAGTGAAAACCTAATAATTAACTTAGGTGGGTTGGGTAGTAATATCATTATAAGATTAATAAAATGGATGCCTCATCTTCATTAGTGCTACCGCAGACTAATGGAAGGCTGAGAAGGCCGTGGTTGGCAAGGTCGTGACCTCGTCTTCACGAGAGGTCTACGGCTCCGCATGAGTCACCCTATGGACCGGCGCCTCCAGTTGGGAGGAAGAGCACAGGAACAGCCATAGATGGGACCGGCGCCTCCAGTTGGGAGGAAGAGCACAGGACAGCCCATGTAGGACTATGCGATGACACTCTCCCCTAGTTTCCCATGTGTTTTACTTTATTGTGTTCCTCTGGAAGTAGGTTATGGGAGTTGGTTTAGATTGTTGATATTTGGATTTATCTTGATTTATGATTATTGTCTTGATATATCTTTGGTGTACTTTGTGGTCTTGTATGATCTCATTGATATTTGACTTATGACCTTGTTCTCTTTTGATACGGTGATATGATGTTATTGTATTGCAATTTGGAATTGTATTATGTTTATTAATTCAGTTGATTTGGAAGTGTTTCATGATCATCCTTTGGTTACTTGTTACTGGTCATTGCTTTGATTTATGTGATGAGATGTATGATTTTAAGTTATTTTAATGACTCTTGGTTGTTGTTGATTATGTCTTTGTAATCCTTGAGTTTTATGATACTTTTGTATGTTGTGGAGTCTTGTGGTTTCCTTTTTGGATGTTCTTGGTTGAGGTCTCTTCTTGTTAGCTCCTAGCACGGGGGGTGGGTCTTCGGACTCACATGGTCGGGTGGAACGTGCTAAGCACCCCATTGGGTCCCCAGTCGAGGATCGAGAGGTGCGGATTGGTGCGGTTGCAGCGACTTCAGTGTTGTATCCATCTTGGAGCTAGTTTTCATCTATTCATTTGTATCATGATTCTTGTTGTATGGTTTCCGTGCAAATTGGAAACACTTTTGTATCATTGTACTTCTTGAATATTGTATTGTAATGTAACATTAAATCTTATGTGGCTATTGGCAGTTGTTATTCAATGTGTTAAGTTATTCATGCATATGTTGTATTTATGTACTCAGATGGTTCCTTATCAATGATTTTCATGTATGTGTTATAATTGTTAATGTTTATTTTGTTATGGATTATATCTTTGGATTTTATTCTTTATTGTTGTTGTGTGGATCTCAGTCTAGTAATGACTCTTCGTGTACCCCAAGGGATGTATGTGTTAGTGAATCTGCTTAAATGGAATTCATGTCATGACTTAATGTGTAATACATGTATGTTATGTTTACTTTAAAAAAAAAAATTGTGCTGTAATTATTGTTTAATTGTCCTTTGGGGTTCGCACGACGGGCTGAGATGAAGCAAATATATAAGAAGGATATTTTTCGGTATTTTAGTAGTGGTGAAATGTGATAATCTAGTTTGTGGATGTGAATTATGCAAATCTATATTGAATTCAAAGTAGAGCATAGTGATATTTCAAATTGGTATGAAGAGTTTTAAGTCTGTAATATTCTAAGCTTTATTGGAACTGTATTTCATGCATGTGTTAGATGCAATTGTAATAGTTCAAATTTGGCTATGAGCCACTATGTCTTCTATCTCTTTTACTTCTCAGTGGGTAGTGAGTCCACTTGGACAGTGACTCCACCTACAGTGAGCACTTCTGTAATATACTATAACCAATTATAATATATTGTGAGCTAATCCCCACTGTGTTTTTTCCCATTTTAGGTTTTCCACGTAAAAATCTTGGTGTTCATGTGTTATGCAATGTTGTTGGATGTTTTCATGCTTTCCTTCATTATTAAAAATTGAATATGTTATGAGTTGAATGGTTAATGTTTAAATGATTTAAAAGAATACTAATTCACCCCCCTCTCAATATTCTAGGTGTTCAACATATTTTATGTGGACAATTTCTTATCAATTGTCTATCTATTATAAAATAACAACCTAATATGTTAATTGTCAATAGGTTTACATAATTATTGAAACCTACTATTATAAAATATCAACCTAATATATCAAATATCAATAGGTTTACATAATTATTGAAACCTACACAATAACTATTACATTGTAACTAAGTATTTAACTTTACCAAGTATAATATATACTATAGTTTAATATAAACCAAAACCTTTCCCCATATATTTAAACCTACATGATAAGTAACACCCCCTAACCAAATATTTAACTTTACCAAGTATAATAGACACCCATACATCATACTCCTAAGTTTTGGGGATAACATTTTTTAGGTGGACTAGGACAAACATACAATTTCACAACATTGCATCATTGTGAACAAATTGATGTACTTAACCCTACTCCTCAATAAGAGTGACCTCAGTGAAATATAAACCAATGAATGGAATTAATTAGTTATCCAAGATCAAAATAGTATGAATAGGGAAACACAACCTATGCTTTTTTGTAGTATAAAAAAGGACATACATAATCGCCCACCACACCTTGTGACTACTTAGACACACACAAATAGCCATAGATGACAAATTAAACTGGGTATTACCAATCTATAAAACTTTGTGAATAAGGGTTAAATTTATTATTCATAATAAGTGTGGCATGTGAATCCTCTTGACACATATCTCTGATTCTTATTTGGTCTAGGCCTTGTTGAAACCCTTGTTTTTATGAATCAAATTTTCTACTTCACCATTAATGTAAGCTTTGATCTAGTAGCAAGCTTAAGAATGGAGGTTTTCCTCCATCCTCTTATCAACTCCCAACCTCTTATAGAATTCGGATCACATGGGTTGGTCAATATCCATATGACCATGTAGAACAAAGCATGCAACATAATTCTTTATGACAATCTTGATGAATTTTCTAAAGGTATTGAGCTTGTTCATGGGGACTAACCCCCCCTCTCAACTTGATATCTTGGAATTCCATTTGGTATGACATTAACCTTAGCTATTATGTGGAATTATATTTTAATAGTCTTAGAAATAAGTTAGGGTTTAGGGTTAATTAAGAGTTTATTTAGATTTTATTAGGGTTTATATGGGTTTATTTAGGGTTTATATGGGTTTAGGGTTAACAATTTTCAAGATATTTTTAACTATGGTTAAATTGAAATTGCAGGAAGAGGGAAAAATAACATACTTGGGGGCCTTTGCGTGAACCTTTTCTCCTCCCCTTTGTTCAAAGATCACAAATCCCTCCCCTACGCATTGTGAATTCAAGCCTGGACTTGGTTCTCTATTTAGTTAAATGGTTTTCTGTCATTTCTCTATAGGCGTACAAAATGAACTGAGACAAACATATTTATCAGTTCATATACCTTTAAAAAATTACCTTTGAGCTAAGGTAATATTCACTTGAAGGTATTATTTTAAAGTTTTTTAAATTAAAGAGGAACTTCGAATGAAGATGATCTTTTCTCAAAGGTAAATCTTCGATCAAAGGTATTTGAGCAAATACCTTCGAGTGAAGGACCTTCATTTGAAGAAATATCTTCAAACGAAGGTAGTTCAACAAATTTTACCACTCCCTCTCAAAATTTTCATGTCCCAAGTTTGGAACCGAGTATTGTGGGATTACTCCTTATGTTCCCAACATACTTCTTATTCCATCAAATAAATTGAGGGGAGACAAATTCTCAAGGATATTCCTAACATTTTGTAGGACTTTATCCAACACTATGAGGAATTATTTGCTACTCACCTGAGTATACTCTAGCTCAGTTTATTACTTTGCAACAATAACTTAAGATGATATATTATTAGGTCTCCACCTCATAACATATTTTATGTGATCAAATTCTCTCCAAAGATGGTCTAAGGTAGGTTTGACTTTTAATATCAAAAGACAAGGGCCATGGTCTATATGGGTTCACTTGTGAATTTTACAAAACCTTTTTGGATATAGTTAGCAAAGACCTTCTTAAGGTTTATCTTGAAGCTTTTCATTCTAAACCTATAGGAAATTTAATCAATAAGGAAAATATTGAATTGATAACTAATGTTGGAGACATAGAAGACATTGCAATTGGAGGCCTATCACTCTTTTGAATGTTTTTTATTAAATTATTGCCATGGATTTGGCTCTTAAACTTAGGCCTATGTGTCCTTAGTTGATTTTATCTTATAAATTTGGATTCATCATTCTAGATTCATCCTAAATAATATTATTTTTGTATGGGAAGAGATGGAATTGTTTTGGCATTCTTAGCAACCTACAATTTTTATCAAGATATATATTTTCTAAATCTAATGACCAAATTGAATGAGTGTTTATTCTAATGATGCTTCAAGCTCTTGGTTTTGGGCCTCGTTTCATTTATTCAATGAAAATAATATTTTACAATGTCTCAACTATCATTACCATTAATGGCCAAAAATCTCAAACTTTTGGGCTCTTCAAATCCATTTTTCAAGTTTTCCCTCTTCTTTTGGTGCTCTATGTGCTTTCTACTAAAGGTTTTTAATATATTTCTGCCAATGCAATCTCCCACACCTTGGCCAAAGAGATTTCTCTTCCCAACTCTACTAGCTAGTTGGTCAATGGTCATTTCATTCATGGACAATTTCTCAATATTATTGAGTATGAGAATAATATCAAGCAAACTCTTAATCATCTAGATGTCTTTTGTCTTGCTTCAAGCTTTAGCATTCAACAACAAAAAAAATCAATGTTAGAGACAATATTTAATTCTAGCATTGAGTCACTTAGATAAATTTTGGTTGAAATAGATTGAGCATGGATAAATTTTCTATTTCTTGGTCATACCCTTTTCAATCTTCTTTGTCTACTCTCTAGTAGGTTGTTGTTTTCATGAATGAGAAAAAAATCAATTATTACTTTACCAAGCCTTTATCTTTGGATTGTAAATTTCAAATTTCCTCAAAAATCTTGATAGTTCTTCCTATTGGGAGCCATCAAAATATTTTTATTTAAAAATTTAAGAGTTGCTCTAAGATTTTCTCTAAGCCTCTAATGATGGGCATCATGGTTTAAATCATTAGGTTGCTTGAGAGTTTTATTGTCTCCCTTAGGATTTAGGGGGGTTAGTTCCATTTCCATTATGTTAGAAAGGAGTCTCTTTGTGTGTCAAGAGGATTATCAAAGCCTTAGAAGGAAATGAACCCTAGAAAATACTCATCAAATATAGCATATATTTTAGTGTTTTGTTTAGAAGACCAACCTAAAAAGGGATTGACTTTGGCACTCTTCTCACAATGAGAGAGCCTATCCAAATTCAAGGCACTTTTGTTATTAAAATCATTTGGAAATCTTGGGAGGTTTTTAAGCCTTAGATTTTATGGATAGGACATGAAATTTGTATTGGGGCCTCTTAATTAACCAATAATCTATTTGGAAATCTCTTGTTCTTTCATGTCAATATTGTCCTTTGGTTAAGGTGCTATGGATTCATGCCTTGAAATTTTTTAAAAGGGGAATTAGAGTAGTGTTAGATTTCATTCATCAAGATACTAAGAATTTTCTCTTGGCCAAAGTTTAAAATGAAATTAAAGCTTGCTAATTAAGATAAGTAGACTTTCCAAACTATTATTGATGCTATCCATCCTCAGATGATTCATAAATTTAAGTTGAGATCTTTTAATCCATGTTGGAAGGACTAAAAACGGTATCTAGATACACCCTTTCTCAACCATAAGCCTCATAAAAGCTATATGTGGATTTAACCATATCTCTTTATGGTTGATTAGTTGAACCATATTTATCAACTTCAGTCCTCTAGTGGTTCATGGCAATGTCATTTCCACTGTGTATGGTCACATATTCTTGAACTTAAGTTAGCTCACTTTTTTTGGTATATTATCTATCCAAATTCTTCCTCTTGGTCCTCATTTGACCCCTTTAGTAGTTCTTAACCTATATTGTCCCTTTTGTGAAGAACTTGAGAATCTCAAGAAACTTTTCTAGTTTTATCTTAGAGCTTAAAAATCATGGCTATGGATCCATGATCATTTCAAGCCTTTTAGGCCCACTAAGTTTTCTTGGCTTATGGTTTTATTGGGAGATTTGTCTTGTAGTTGTTTCCCTTTCAAGTATACCTATATTTAGCATGTTTGTAGGGTGAAAATTCTCTTCAAAATTTGGAAAGATAGAAATGTAGCTCTTTTCTTAAGTTATTATATAGATAATATTTTTTGTGTGTCTAATAAAGGTATGATTTGTTCTAATATCCTTATGTAGATTCAAGTGAAAGATCATAAAGTTGCACTTGAATTTTCTCATATCCAAGATCTTTTGGTCCATTGGGGGAATTCCCCATACACTATTGCAAGAGTATCTCTTAGTTCCTCTTCTTCTCAAGGGAATATGCATGGTTGCAACAATCTTGAAAATATGATAAAGGCTCTCAGTCCCATGGTTCTCAAACTCTAGGTATCAAAGATAATGTTGCCTATGGAGGATGGCCTCAACCTTCTCAATTCCACTCTACTTCCTCATGTGGGTGTATTGTTTCTAGGTGGCCTGATTCATACAAGGTTCCACACTTGGATCTATCCATCTCCTTGATACATGCTCAACTTGTGTCAAAAGACACTTCAAAATAGGATGGAGCTCTCACTAATTGAGAGCCTATGAATGACTCTATTCCTAGAGATGTTTTGGGAAAGCTTATGATAAAGATCATCTCTCTACTAGGATTATTTTAGCTACTTATTGTTCTTTGATTTTTTTATTTGTTTATAATTTCCTCGCTTATACTTTGAGGGTGTGCCTTCATGCCACCCATCCCTTTTTTGTGAATTATTTACGATTATCTTATTTAGTTTAATTAAAGTTTAAATAAAACTTATTCATAAAAAATGTTAATATTATATAAGATTTAATTATTTCAATTCATTGAAATATAGAATAAAATATATTTATACTTTAAAATAATACATAAATTTAACTACTCAAATATTTATAATTGTAAATAATATAAACAACCTTAAATCAAAATAATTATATTAGATTTAATGTACATAAAATCATATATACTCTGGCTTCTTCTTTCTAGCTCCATCCTCTGGCTGTGTTTGAACTTTGGCTACATTTGAGCTTTCTGCGCACATGGTGGATTATGCCCTAGGGGTACCCCAAGGGCCCCCTCTGGCCACCCCTGACCCAAGCCTCATCCTGTCTCATGCGGACTCGTGTCCCTTGGGAGACACTCCTGGCAGGACATGCCTTTTGACTGCAGATCTTTCGGTGCATCCCATGTCCGCAGTTGAAGTGTCAGTGATCAAGATTCCTCCTAAACCCCTTGGGTGGAAAGATATTTTAACCAATAATAAATTGGGTACTTCCCCTCCGCCTCCTCTAGAGGATGAGGTTGTAGTATCTGGGACGAAATTTTCTATTTTTGACTCAGTCAACGATAGGATTCTCTCATCAATGGAAAATGCAGTTGTGGGTAGGTTTCTTTCCTTTAGACCTACATTGGATATGGTCAGGAGATGGGTTGTTGTTAAGTGGCGGCTTAAGGGGAGTGTGGAGATTTGCGCGATGTTTGGTGGGATTTTTCTTTTCAAGTTCATAGTGCCTAAAGATCTGATATCTATTTTGTCCTCGGGACCTTGGGTTTATGGTAAACATAGTTTGGCGTTATGTCGTTGGAAGCCGGGTTTTAACCCGGATGTAGACCTAAATAAGTCAGCCCCGGTTTGGATTCATCTTCTCGGGTTACCATTGGAATATTGGGATGAATCAATATTTAAGAGCATTGGAGATTCCTTTGGCCACTTCATTACCTCAAACTGGATTACCAGATTGAAATCCAGGTTAGTGTTTGCCCATTTTTGTGTAAATATTTGTGTGAACAAATATTTTCCTAACTTTGTTAAGCTCTGTGCTAAATTTGGGTCTTGGGTTCAACTTGTGTGCTATGAGAATGTTGTGGTATTTTGTTAGAAGTGCGCCAAACCTGGGAACCTCATTACCAACTACAAGTTGACTTTTAATAAGGATCCTAACAAAGAAGTTCCTACTACTCCTCCTGGCCCTCCTCCTAGGAGTGATGTTATGCCCAACATGGAAGTTGTTTCTTTGACATCTGTTGTTGATAACCCCAGCTCTGAGTAGAAGTTGATCAATCTCGTGGCAAACGTTGAACCCCCTCCCTTTGGTGATACTATTCCGGAGCCTGTGACCAGGACTATTCCAGCCGAGGGCCTAGCAAATATTTCCTTAGATGAGAAGGTGGTTTGTGTTAAAATATTAAAGGTGGAGAACCCTGTTTCTAACTTGGTGTTCGAGGATGAGGTCCTTTCTGGTGAAGTGTTGTTAGAGGTTACTTTTGATAGCACTAGTGAGACTGTTGGTGAAGAGGGTGAAATATGGGATGATCTGGGCTTGGGTGAGGCATCTGCCTTCAACCTAGAGGATTCGTCTTAGGTTCCTGGTGCAAATGAGGAAAATTAGATAACTCTGAAGAAAAGAGGAAGAAAGAAGAAGGAAGATGTGGGGGGTGACTCCAAACTAGGTAGGCCTTCCCAGAGATCCACACATCTGCGAGAAACCACAAATGATATGGCTTTGGGAAAACAAAAGACATTGGAAGTGTCTTCCAAAAAAGGTAAAAAATGAAGGTAATGTCTTGGAATATGCGTGGGATGAATAGCTCCCATAAGCAACTTTCTCTAAAGAACTATGTTAGTGAACATAAGTTAGAAGTCCTCCTACAAGAAACTAAAATGAAGAAAGCTAATTTTGATAATGTTGCTAAGTACGTCTGGCCTGGGGCCTCCTACTTTTATAGTGATGCTGATGGGGCCTCTGGTGGTCTCGCGGTGCTTTGGAACCCTACTAGACTAAATGGCATTGAACTCTTTAGCTATAAGAATAGCATTGGAGCATATTTTAATTGCCCTTGAGGCTCTTGGTTGCTTATTAATGTTTATGCTCCCAACCAAAGGAATGCTAGAGTTGCTTTGTGGTTGGCTTTGGCTGATAGGATAACTAACAAAAATGGGTCTCATTGGTTGGTGGCTAGAGACTTCAACTCCCCCCTATTCCCTTATGAGAAAAGTGGGGGTTTGATTGACTATTCTGACAGTATGGCGGATCTGAATTTTTTTTGAATACAATGAGCCTAATTGATATTGTTTTGTTGGGCCAAGCCTTTACTTGGTCCAACAGACATATGGGCGAAGATCTGATTCAAGTCTGGTTGGATCGCTTCCTATGTTCTAGTAACTGGTTAGGCCTACTCAGGGCCTCTCTGTGGGCTTTACCTAGGACTATTTTTTATCACAATCCTTTGCTACTAACCTGGTGCAATCAATCTGTTGTTGGTCCTTACCCCTTCCGCTTTGAAATCATGTGGAATTCCCACCTTGATTTCAAAATGAAAATCACTGAATGGTGGAATATCCCTGTGCGTGGGTCCCCCATGTTCTGAATCTTTTTTAAGCTAAAGCACATTAAATGTATGGTGAAGGGATGGAATAAAAGGGTCTTTGGGGATGTTTTCCAACAGAAGAAAATTGTTGGGGATAAGTTGAAAATGATTCAAAAGAGAATGGAGGAAGGAGATACCAGTCTCTCCACTTGCAACCAGGAGAAAGAGATTTGGGGTGAGTGGGAACAAATCCTAAAAAAAAAGAAATTTTCTAGAAACAAAAATCTAGGGTATAGTGGCTAAGTGAAGGAGATAAAAATGCTTCCTTCTTTCATATTTCAGCTGTTAAACATAAGAAGAGGAACTAGATAAATAAGTTGCACAATGCTTGGGGTGAGGTTGTCAGCTTACCTCCCCTTATTGGCTTAGTGGTAGCAGAATACTTTATGAAGGATTATGAGGCTCTTGTTGAGGCCTCTAACCCGGCCCTTGACAATCTGTTGCTTGACTCGCTTTCGAATTTAATCTCTCAGATTGACAATGTGGGGATTCTCAGCTCTGTCACTCTTGAGGAAGTAAAGTTGGCTACTTTTAGTATGGGGGCATACAAAGATCCTGGCCCTAATGGTTTCCCTTCGGCTTTCTTCTAGACCTTCTGGGAGATTGTTAGTGAGGACCTTGTTCTAGCTGCTTGTGACTTCTTCAAATCGGGTAAGATTCTTAAGCAACTAAATCACACCTTTATTGCCCTTATTCCTAGGATTGTTGAACCTCAACATATGTCTGACTTGTGCCCTATTAGCCTATGTAATACTTTTTATAAAATTCTTTCCAAAATTTTGGTCAACTGCATTAAACCTCTCCTGGATAAAATCATCAGCCCAACTCAGAAAGGGTTTGTGCTTGGTAGGCATATTCTTGATCCTACCATCACAACTCATGAACTAATACACTCAATGGACATATGCAACTATGCTAATATGGACCTTAAGCTTGACATTTCCAAGGCTTATGATAAGGTGATCTAGAAATTTGTCCCTAAAGTCCTTGCTAAGTTTGGTTTTAATCAATCTGTGATCAATCTTATTATGGAATGTGTTACTACTATTAAATACTCTATTTTGGTTAATGGCTCTCCCTTTGGATTTTTTCATGCTAGGAAAGGTTTCAGGCAGAGAAACCCCCTGTCTCCCTATTTGTTTATAATGGTGGCGGATGTTCTTAGCAGAAAATTCTCAAGTATGCTATCAGTGGGAACTATAAAAGGTATTAAGGCTGCTTCTACCCTTGATCCGACTGTGATTCAAAAATTTGTGGATGATACTTTCCTATTTGGAAAGCCTCGGTGTTGGAAGCCAGGAAATGGAAAAACTGTCTCAACAACTATGTTGCTTGTTTTGGACAATGCATCAACTACAACAAAAGCATGATCTACTTCTTTAACAACACTCCTAACTTGCAAGCACGGGTTACTACTATTATGGGTTTTCATAGTGGTTCCCTACCTTCGGTGTATCTTGGATTACCCCTAACTATCAAAGAAGTCACTCTAGAGTTCTGTAATTCTATTTTGGAGAGGATTGAATGTAAGCTTGCTGGATGGAAAGGCTCATTACTTAGTCATGCTGGTAAGCTTCAATTTCTTACTGCAGTCCTTCAAGGTATCCCGGTCTTCTTCCTATCCCTGTTTAAGATTCCTAGATATATAGCTGAAATTTTTGAGAAGATTCAAAGGTCTTTCCTTTGGTCGGGTACTGAGGAGAAAAATAAATTTTCTTTGGTGAAGTGGGATAAGGTTTTCCAACCAAAAAGTAGTGGTGGTCTTGGGATAAGAACCATTTCTCTTTCCAATAAAGCTCTCATGGCCAAAGTGGGATGGGATCATCTGAGGGATAGGAAGGATTGGTGTGGGATAATGAATGCTAAGTGCTTGCTAAGTCGACTGCTGATTGACTGCCTTTCGGAGGCCCATCCTTTGGGGTCCTTGGTTTGGAGGGGATTTGTAGCCTTGAGGATCTTTTCAGAAAATGGATTAAATGGAAGATAAGTAGTGGTAATAGAATCATATTCTGGGAAGATACTTGGTTACTAGACTCTCCCCTAGATTATTTTGAGTTCAGGTTTCTCAAAGGCAGTGCACAACAAGTGTTTGGTATATTTGTTAGTGATTACCTAATTGGGCCCTTGAGGGCTAGGAAATGGAATGATATTAGCATTTTCTATCCTTTAGCCCCAAATCTATGTATTCTTGCCAAGACTCTCTAGGAGTTACTGGCCCTCACTAGATTACCATCTTCACATTGTGGGGATGAGTTCTTCTAGATACATGATCACTAGGGTGATCTCATTATGAAATCTGCCTACAGACAGCTGACTGTTCAAGGGAGTGCTAATATTCTATGGAAAAAGGTCTGGAACCGATACATGATACCAAAAGTCAATTTCTTTTGGTGGACTATTTGTCATAACAAAGTTCTTACTCAATATAATCTAAGAACAAGGGGGTTCTAGATTCCCAATAGATGTTTCCTATGTAAAATCAATGAAGAATCGGTAGATCATCTATTGTTACACTGCCCCTTTGCTATGGAGGTTTGGGAGCTGGTGCTCAAAAGATTAGGGATTTAATGGATTATGAGTAAGGAAATCACATCCTTTATTTTAAGTTGGTTTGGGCCTTTTTTCCATCCTTTAACTGTTGAAATTTGGAACCAAGTTCCTCCTATTATATGCTGGTGCTTATGGAAAGAGAGGAAAAACAGGATATTCAGGAACATTGAGATGCACCTAAAAGAGGTGTTTGGTATTGGTGTCAGGCTCATTGAGGAAAATATCTCTTTTCACAGGGAAAACCCTGGGCATAGGTTTGACAGAGTTGGATATAAACATGGTTAAAGCCTGACATCAGGTGTTGGATGCCAACTCTTATGACAACTCCAAAATTCTTGCTCAGAGAGCTACTATTTGAAAACCTCCTGATAGGGGCTAGTATAAACTAAATTTTGATGGAGTTGCTAAGGGCAACCCAGGCAGAGCAAGTATAGGAGGAGTGATTAGTGACCATAGGGTAAAATTAGTGGCTGGTTATGATGGGGGGATAGGATGCCACTCATCTATGATAGCGGAAGCTCGTGCGTTGTTAAAGGGCTTACAGATAGCCGTTACCCTGGGGATAAAGAACCTGCACATGGAAGGGGACTCCAAGTCCATTATTGAGGCTATTAATTATGGCAGATTACTGGGATGGAACACTAAGGATATTCTTCTTGATATTAGGTTCCTAGTGTCTAAACTAAAAGCTAATGTGGCTAGTCATATCTACAGAGAAGGGAACCAAGTGGCAGATGCCCTAGCCAATTTTAGAACACATTGGAAATTATCCAAATGTTGGTAGGAAATAAGCATACTTCCGCCTAATATTCAGAGTATTATAGTTAAGGAAAAAATCCCTTACTTGACCTATGATGACAACACCACACATGCTTAGCTAGTTACCTGGGGGACCCACTTTCTTACTCTTTGGGCTTTGTGGTCTTATTGAAGTGATGAGATGGATGATGAGTTGTATCGATGGGATGGACAACAAGTGGAATTTTTCTAATAATAAGATGGAGCCTATTTTGAAAAGAGAAATCATGATTTTTTGCAGCAAGTACCAGAGGATTATTACTAAGCTATATCATACTTGTTGTAATATCCTTATTGGGATTTGCTTAAACTCTCAAATTTTCAAATTCAATTTTTTTGATTTTGATGTGACTTGTAATTATGGGAATAAGCTTCTTTGTGGATTTTATTTAGCTGCTATTTTGGCTTCGCACCTTTTAGCTCCTTTCTATGGGTTAACTAAAGGTGGCCAACCCCTAAATACTATGGTTTTGGAGATATCTAATTATAGCCCCGCGACTATTCTGCCTAGAATTCTGTGCTTCTGCAACGTGGAAGGAAATCCTTCCCTATCTATCATGTCCTTTTTTCTTAGCCGATTGTGCAATCTGATCCCAATTAATGGATACGCTAAGATGGTTTTAGGGAATTATTATTCTCATGCATGTGATCTATCCATTGGATTGATTACCAAAATTTACCATTTGCAGCTTAAATGCCTTATTATGTGAGGATTTTTCCACCTTGCTATTTTCTCTAACCTTCTTTGTTTGCAGAGTTCCTGGTCTTACAGTGTGCAAAGTGACATCATGGGAGGAGAAAGGGTGCAGATTGAACCAGATAATTGCAACAAATTTCATAAATACCCTATGGTCTGGCACATTTGCGTTGAAGGTGGAATTGCTCCTATGATGGAGAGGCTTGTGGGTCATGACCCTAATCTGTTGACCTAGTTTTTCAATTCATGGAAGAATCATCATGTTACCATTGGTGGCATCTCCTTCATGGTGGAGGAGGAAGTTATCACGTAGGCTACAGGTCTCTAGTGCACTGGAATGAATCATCCTAAACATTCTAAGACCTAGGACAATGACAGTATGAATAAATTTTTTGTGGGAGAGGAGGAGCCGGTGTGCAACCAATCTAGGTTTGAATGGGAGGCGCTTCCACAACGGTGGAACCAGGTGTGCCTTGCTCTAATAAAGTATATTACGTTGGAAGGAAGGTACACGAATTTTTACTACTACCATTTTCCCTTGTTAAATCATCTTAGGCATAAGGTTCTTATGAGCTTTCCCTTCTACTTGCTTATAGACCTTGAAAATTCAATTGAAAAATGTATTGTTTCAACTACTGCTAACCCCAATGAACCTACTCCTCTACCTCTCCATCAGCGTCTTATCCTAAGACTCTACCATTTCCACCTCCAGGGCTTTGTGCCCTCTGAAACCTATATTGATTGTTTGTATTGAGGAAATTGAGCCCCCCACCGTGCCCAACTTGTCCCCGGCCGAATCTAAAGGCCTTGTTAGAAAGAGTCACCCGACCCTTGCTGAGAAACCCAAACTTGCTACAAAAAAAAATAAGGGTGTTGATGGTGTTGCCTAGACCAGTGTGGTTGTTAGCCTATGTGACCTAAAATCTACCCCTGCTAAGACCCCTGGTAAGCTTGGTATGAAAAAGAAAGGTAAGCAGGAGAAGGTGCCTCCTAATAAAGGAAAGAATGTTTTGAGCAAGGATTCCTTGGGTGATACGGTGGTTGCGAAGACCCTAGTTA
>VDFB02244641.1:0-16416 GCA_007258455.2 Sequoia sempervirens | reverse complement strand
GAGTGGACATGCGAGGAAAATTCCTTTCCAGACCATGAAGGAGATTCATGAAGGTCAAGCAACGATTACAACGGCAACTCAAAAAGTTGAAGGAGAATGTTGATTTGTCAAGGAAGGATGTACACTTTGTAGTTGGGGACTATGTTATGGTCCACCTCAACAAATCCAGATTGCAAAAAGGAGTGGCAACCAAGTTACAGATGAAAAGAGTGGGGCCATGCAAGGTGTTAGCCAAATATGGCAAGAATGCATATAAGGTGGAATTACCATCAAATTTGGGCATCTCTCCAGTTTTCAATGTTGCTGATTTGATCAAGTACAAGGGATTAGTCAATGATGAGGGTCAAAACAGCAAAGAAATCTTCAAGGACATTAGTAATGTGACCCTTCCTCAACAAGACAAGCTTCAGGTAGAGAAGATCTTGCAGTCAAGAGTGCAGAAAGCTACAAGACATAAGGTGTACATGGAGCACCTTATCAAGTGGAAGAACAAGCTAGAGTCAGAAGCCACCTGGATACAGGAAGATCAGTTCAAGAAACTTGGCATTGACTTGACATTGGTCACTCCTTCCTCTCCTTAGTTGTTTGGGCTGAGAGGGGGAGAATGGTGCAGGAGCACCTAGGTAATTAGGAGTTTTTGGAAGTGAGTTTTTGTTTTGTTATGCCTTTTTGGCATTTGGTTGATCTAGATGATGTTATTTATGTTTCCTCATAAGGTTATGTAGACCATTAGTGGTGATCTAAGGGATGGTTTTGATTGGTTAAGGAGGTTAACAAGAGTTAAGTAGTTTTAACTCTTCATTTTGGCTAAGTTGTAAAAATTGCTTGTGTTTGAAAACACATTGGGTTTTAAAAAAATGCATTTTTAGGTCATCTAAGCCTCGACCCAAGAAGCTTAACTGTTTGGGAGGCATATTTAAAGGTGGCCTCGACCTTTGTGCAAGGTTAGAAGTTTTTGTACAGACTGTGTTTTCAGAAATTGAAGAAAACAACGTTGAAAAGATAGTTTTCCTATATTTTTGTGTTGAAACTGATCTCTAATGGCGTGATTCTGTTATTTTGCTATGTGTAGTACATAGTGTTAGACTTATACAATCTTGGGAAGCCTTTCTTTTTTATTTTTTAGTTTTTTTTCAACTTGCATTTGTAAATACTTTGGTATCATGTGTTTTCTGGCCTGAATCAGGCGGTGTTGAAAAGATGGAGGCTTAGAGCACCTTCCCACTGTACAATTTGTACAGCCTTTTAGGAAATGTTCCCTACCTCCATGCTTGTAAATATGGTAGGTGTTAGATTGTTTTTGGTTGTAGGAGCTATGAGAAAAGCCTTACCCTAGTCGAGATAGTGAAAGCCCGGCTAGGAAAGGCTACAAGACAGCAGGGATTATTTGCAGGGGAAAGAAGCTTTTTGAAAAATTATTTCTTGAGGATTTAGGAAAGGGTCCTGACTATGCATGGTGATCGAGAGGCTTTTAAAACAGCATTGAAAAGATAGTTTTTGCATTTTTGTGTGGAAACCTGATCTTTAATGGCATGATTCTATTATTTTACTGTGTGTAGTATGTAGTGTTAGGCTTATACAATCTTGGGAAGCCTTTCTTTTTATTTTGTAGTTTTTTTCAACTTGCATTTGTAAATACTTTAATATCTGTGTTTTCTTTTGAATCATTGCTTGTAAATATGGTAGGAGTTAGATTGTTTTTGGTTGTAGGAGCTAAGAGAAAAGCCTTACCCTAGGCGAGACAGTGAAAGCCCGGCTAGGAAAGGCTACAGGACAGCAGGGATTATTTGCAGGGGAAAGAAGCTTTTTGAGAAATTCTTTCTTGAGAATTTAGGAAAGGGTCCTGACTATGCATGGTGATCAGGGAGAGGCTTTTTCAATCCATTTGCTAGGAGAGTTTTCTGACAGTCTTAAAACAGCTTTTAAAAGCTTTGAAACCCTAGCTTGTTGTCCATTTTCAAGACTAGGCACTGTACGGACAGTTAGGGCTTGAGACTGTTAAAATCTTAAGGTGATGATCAAGTGAATCAATAGTCTTGAAGAGAGTTTGGGTGGTTATTTAGGAATTTGTGAATAATCATCAGTTTCCTTAAAGTTGGAGGCCTAATTGGCTCAAGGGCTACTAGCCTTCTAAACCTATGGAATAGGCTTCATGCAAGCGTTGGCAAGATGGAGTCTAAGTGAAGTTTCAGGAACCTTAGGAGGTTGTTTTGGAGTTTTGGAAAGCATTCCCTCACCCCTGCAAGATCCATTTATGTATTGAGGGAGGATTAGTCTTTTGGATGCATAAAAGGCTAAAGAAGAATGGAGTCATAGTACCAAGATTTGGCTTGGTAGTTGCAAACTAGAAATGATAGCAGGGTTGGCAAGAAGAACCAGGGGTGCCTAGATAGGAAAGGACCTATAGGTTGAGTGGTGGAGAGTGACACCAAGGGGATTCATCAAGGTGAGACCCGGAGCATTGAGTCAGTGATTGTCTCAATCCAACCCTATCCCTATCAATTTTACATTCAAAATCTACATTCTTCATGGCCACTACATGTTAGTTTGAAGATTTGTTTCACAAGACAACATCTAAGGTGACATCAATTACATATTTCATGTTTCATGCTTCATTCCATTCATTTCATCACTTGGTTTGATTGCCTACAAGGGGTTTGACTAAGGAAAACCCCCATTTACTATAAAAAAAGTTTTTTTTCCTTGTGTGATTCTAGATTTACAGGTTGAAGATCAAGTTGTGCACAATTTGGAGCAATATTTTCAAAGTTGTAAAGTTGTAAAAAGTTGTCATTCAAACTGCAAGATCACAAAAGGAGCTCTGCAAAATTGCATACATACTTCTAGAAGATGATAACAGGGAACATAAGAGTGTAGACATCAAGGAACATGATCTTGAAATCAATTTTCAAAAACCCTAAAAGGACCCACTCACCACTGAAGGGGGAAGAGTACTTTGTAGCTCAAAAACAACAACTTTTTGGCTAGGTAAACAACATTTTGTGCTCTGAAAACATCCCCCATAGTTTCTATAATATTCAAGTTGCATTTCTCATTGTTATTGGCATCTTATTTTGCATAATTCAAGTGATTTGGGTCATAAAAAAATAGTGGTAGATCCTCTTGTTCATGCATTTGGGTCTACCTTATTTTTCACCATATCATTTTTGGTGAACCTGGCATATTCAACATTTCGATTTTCTTATTTTTAGAGACTCTTATTTCATATTAAGTTAGATCTTGCATTTGCATTGCATTAAGATCTCATTTAGGGTTACTTTTTTTGCATTAAAATATTGCATATCAAATAGGGTTTAGATTTGCATTGTTTTGCATCTTTCTAAATCTGAAAATTACAAAAACAAATCAGTCATTTTTCATCTCATTTAGACATCATACAATTTCATTTGAAAATGAAAAAAAAATTGCATTTCAAATTAGGCCTTGCATTTCATTTTTTCATTACATTTTTTCATCAAATTTTTGGAAAATCTAAAGCTGCAATTCACTGTTTCAAACATAGAATTGAAAGTTATAACTAAGAACTTACAAATAATTAAAAAATAGTTTAAAAATACCTAACTAGGACCCATTCTCCTTTAATGGTGAATATTTCCTTGATCAGGTCTAATTTTTACCTTCTGGCATCTGAAAAGGCATTGAAATTGACTCTCAAATCCACTGAAATATCCCAAAAAGACCTAACCAAGACCCATTCGCCCTTATTGGCGAATGAGTCCATGTTAGCTACAAATTTTCATTTTCAAGACATTAAAATCTATGTTTTTAGCTTATGTTTGGTGCTATTATCTTTCTGTTTTTGTTTCCTGATTTTTTGTTTCCTCAATTTCATTACATTTAGCTTAAATTTCTTCATTTTAGTGTATTGTTAAAAAATAAAAATTGCATCAAAACATTTCATTTTCATTTCATTGGATTGTGTAATTAGTAAATTTCTTTGATTGGACTCTAAAACTTTCATCTCATTCTAGGTTATTTCATTGTCCCTTTGCTATTCTAGGGTTTGCACACTAGGGTTGTAAAACTTTTATGAGCTTTACAACTTGGTGTCCTATTCACAATACTATTATAAGATGTAGTTTGAGGCTCATGTCATCTAGCGATCGCTCAATTGTCATGGATCTTGGGTACTCTAACTCTCTTTATGATAGTGTTGAGAATAAACCCTCCATGGATCATAGCTTGTATACTTCAATACCCATGACTCTACCTGTTACAACAAATTTCCTTAACATTTCCAATGCCATCCCTACCATTACCACTTCCACTCAAGCTTTGGGGTCTACTCAAAGTCAAGGTGGAATTCCAATTTGGTCCTCCACAATAGCAATATCCATCCCTACATACACTAGTACACAACCTACAACAACATTCCAACCTACAACAACATTCGAACCCACAACAACATTCCAACCTACAACAACCTTTCTTGACCCAAAACTACCATTCAGCCAGCCACAATATTCACACCCACTAGCACCGTGTACACTTCCATAAGTATTCTTCTAGGAATTCCTTCCACCTTTATGCCTTCAAATACAATAACTCCGCCTCAATCCAACTCAACCAACCTAGAATTCACTAGTCCTCCACATACATACAATACACCACCTTATTCACGTCAACCTTACAACCAAAATGACCCTCTCATTAGCTCACTTTTTCAAACCATGAAATCCCTTCAACAACAAGTGGCAACATTACAATAGAATAATAATGGTCAACCTTTGCAATACATCAAGTCTACACTGTTTTCCATCAACATATTAAGATCATAAATGCCACAGGGTATAGAGGTCCCTTGCTTTGAGAAATATGGTGAGAAAGAGATCTTGTTAGCCATGTTTCTGCCTTCACAACCTTTTGTAGTGATATTGATTGATCTTGTCTATGGAGAGAATGTGATCATAGAAGAATTCTTATATGTGCATGAACTATATCAAGAAACATATGATAATCTGAAAGCATGGATCAAGAAGCATAACATATTTTATTTCCCTAGCCCTATGATAGGCTCAATAGATCTCCCTTTAAAGGTGGGACCAGAAACATTAACATTCGGGTGATCCCACAATAGTGGTTTAAAATTTTTGGGACATCCTCATTTTTGTTGAAATCACATCTTTTTATTAAATATAATGATTTAATCCTTGAAAATTTCCATTAAAAGGATTGTAGTTGAAGATGGTTTGATAAAACCACCTTAGATGAAACCCCCTTGGATAGAACCTTGCTATTTTTAAACCATACCTATAACAGAGTCTCCTTTACACCTATCAAAATGCTAATAAAAAATCACTTTTGATTTACACTTTGGGGGATCAAATGAATTCATTTAAAATTTATTTTTTGTATTTATGTAGTCCTTATTATAAGCTTCCCAAAAAGTATAATTTTAAATATATTTAATTTGATTATTATATATATTTTTAAATTTTTTGTGAATGTAGGTTTTCAACCGAAAATCAAGCTCTTTGTTTTGCACATGTGGAAAAATAGTAGATTACCAAAAAAAATATGAAAAATATGTATGTGCTAGATATTGATTTCCTTGATCCAACAACAAAAAATATAATTGAATTTTGATACATACAATTTTTTTTTATGTTGTATACGGTCTACCTATGTCTAAATTGTAATTGGTTTGACTTCAAAACTTAATTTAGAAACAAATATCCAATAAAAAACTATGAAACCAAATGAAAGTGATGGATATCATATTTACAAATCTAAATTCAAAAAAATTAGAATTTTACCCTTCATAGATTAAAAATTATGTTGTATATGGTGAGCATCACTCTTTAAAAATGTTTACTGTTAAAAACTAGTTTTCGAAGGAGATGGAAAAAGAAATACAATCTTATTCCAATTTATTTTAAAAATATATATTTAGAATCTATAGACAAAATTTCAAAAATCATGAGTTTGCATCATCTTCAAATTCCTCATGGTTTATAGCTATAGTTTCCCAAAAGTGAAAATTTAGTTAAAAATATTTAGTTCAGTTTCTAGTTTGGCCAAAAATTGTAAACAAGTATTGTGGGATCACCTAGTCTCATTCTCCATCATAACACAATCAAACCAATTTTTTGTGAAGCTAGTCTATCCATGGCTTCACTCCATGAATGTTGTCCCTTCAGTTGTGCATAAATGTCTAAAGTTTCCATTTGGAAATGACATCTTCACTATGCATCATAATGGATTCCATTCTACCTCGGCAAAAGGGAAATTTTCACTAGATTACTTTTGGCTCGAGCCTATGGAACCTATCAAGCCTTGTGAAGGTTTATTTATCAAATAATATCAAAAAATCAAGGAAAATAAAATAGCATAACTATCCCTTCGCAATATGACTCAACCTATGGTTGAACCAACAATCCTTGATAAGACAATGATTGAACCAAAAACACTCCCGGCAATACAAGAACAAACTATAGAACAACCTCCTACAATTTCATAAAAGAGACCACAAGATAGTACAAATAATCTCATTGTCCCTCCTAGAGTCAAACAAGTTTACAAATTCAAAGAGAAAGTAATTGAACAACCTCCTTTTGTTTCTTATAGTCCTCTGAAGGAAGAGAAGGAACCTCTTATTGAAAAACCTGCTCTTACATGAAAACAAATCGACAATAAACTGAAAAATAAATCAAAGTGCTGGAGAGCATAGACATAGATTTTTTGTTATTGCTCATAGATTGAAAACTCAAGAAAATGAAAATAACTAAGAAAATAAAAATCCAAACCTACCTGAACAATTCATGATGAATCTCAACCCTCGCTGCAACATAAACAAGAACATTGCATGGGCATTGTTATTTGACCTCCTGCTATGATTAACTTAGATGACGACATTCAAATTACAAAGATTGATGAACAAGTACATGATGAGTTGAATGCATTGTTTTCTTCTTCTATGAGATTAAATGACAAATCTCCTACTAAGAATGTTGAACTTTGTGTGTGTCCTAGTTTGGCACTTGATGTTGTCTATTTAGCTAGTTGCCTACCTTCCGTTTATACCAACCGATATTGTGAGGTGGATGACCTTCTTTAGGTTGACTCGCATATGCCTTACTAGTCTTTTGATTTTTCACTTTTCTTTCTATGATTGTGTGTGTGTAATATGATCCCCCGTGATGTTTCGTTTGATGTTCATCTCTCTTTTGTGCATTCTTATATATGTACCTTCATTCTTCTCTATGTCGTAATCATTTTTCATGTGTCTTTTTTTTTCCTTTTGGGGATGATGTAAGGCGTTGAGACATTTATGTCTCTTCCATGTTGAACCAAAAGCTTTTCCTTTATATTTTTTATTTCTCTTATGTTTTCCTTTTGTGGATGACACAAGGCGTCGAGATATTCATGTTTCTTCCATGTTGACCCAAAAGAATTTTTCTTTGTTTTCACTTCCTTTGTGTCATTCTTCTAGTTCTATGAGTATTTGGAAAATGATGATAGATCCATGCTCTATGACAACATTGTAGCACATACATATTGACTCCAAATACATAGATCCCTTATGTGTTTGTAGGGGAAACCCTTCCTATTTAATGACACAACTTGCTTCAGAAACATATGACTTAGCATAGGGTTTTCAGAGGAAAGCTCTCATGTATTAGGCTAAGAAAATTGGTTAATTTAAATAAATTTCTCACAATAATGGTGTAGCAACCGCTTTAAAGTGGGGGCATACATAGATGACATCTTTTGGAAAAAAAATCATAGCATGATTTTTCTTTCTTCTTGCGACGTGTCCTCTTCTTGGTGGTGTCATTGGGTTTTATGCCATCCAAGAGTGTACAATCTACTATCATGGAATGATGTGAATGAGGCATCCAATGGGTGATGATTTGAAACTTTTGACTTGTTCTCTCTTGGAAACATTAGGCACAATTCTCCCTAAGAGGAATACCATTAAACGAACAAAGAAAAATCCCCTTTAACAAAATTTTTACATGAAAAAAGAATTTACAAAAAGAATTTACATTGTGGTTCCTTATTAAAGTTATCAAGAGGATAACTTTGGTATGGCTAGTATAATGATAAGCCTCAATACACTAGCATGAATTCCTCATTATACGATGGGAAGCTGACACACTGGCATGCCTTTCTCACTAAATCACTTCTTTGGGACAACTCACCTAGTGGACAGACTAAGGTTCCACTACCCCAAAGTGAGCATACATATTTTGGGACAACTCACCTAGTGGAAAGACTGAGGTTCCACTAACTTGGAGTGAGTATCATGTGTTATGGGAAAACAACCCTGTTTCACATCGCGTTGAAATGATTATGCTTGATCCTTTGTTTTTGTTAATTTTTCTTGGCCTTTGATAAGGTATGATCATGTATCTTTGTTATTGGTGTATACTTAAGTGTCTTGGATGTCTACTTTAGTGTGAGTTTGACATGGGGCCATCCTCTCACTAAAGTGGGGGAAAAATGTAGCAATGGAAAAAGTAAGTCATTTTCCTTGGTTTGATTATCGACATTAAAGCTGAATTAATGATGTTTTGGAGTGGTGTTGTAATGTTTTGTACACATTCACACTATTCTAGGACCTTTATTTGACTATTTAAAACATGCCTTAATTGATCTTTTACAAAGGTGTTTTAAAGTGTTGTAACACACTTTCACACTTTTCTAGGATATATTTTCTTAATTAAGTCTAATGGGCCCCTTTCTAATAAAATGCACATAATGCATACATTGTGTGAGTTTTGTAAAGTGTTATAAAAAATTTTCACACTTATCTAGGTGGTCTTAATTAATGTGGGTAATTGGAGTAATTAACCCCCTTTTTAATTCAAATTTAGGCCTTAATTTGGACACCTCCCGAAGGTCTATCCTGACAATCATAATTTAATTAACAAAATATTTCATTGGGAAAATTTTGGTCATGGTAAGTTGAGCCAGGACCCATTTTCCCTTGATGGTGAATGGATCCTCCCTTAACATGACCCCCCTTTCTCAGTTGATTCGAAATAGGTTTTGAGCCTTCTTTTAGTCCCATGAAGCTTAGTCCTGGATACTTAGCTAGGACCCATTTTCCCAACATGGAAAATGGGTTCTCCCTTAATAAGACCCCACTTTTTGAATTTCATTCTGCTAGGAATTTGATAATGTTTCTTTCTAGATCTTGCGTCGACCTTAATTCTTTGAATTTTGGGGTTAATATCCTAATTTAGTATAAATAAGGGGTTACTTCACATCATTTTCACCTAGCAAGTTTATGAAGCATCGTAATACTTTCAAGCATTAAAGAATTCAAGTGATCAAGCATTATAGAGCATTCAAAGAGCATTCATAAGGCATTTCAAGGCAGATTTCAAGAGCTTATTGTAGCAATTCAAAGTCATATCATCATGTCAAGGGTTGCATTCATGTGTGTTGAGCTAAGATGTTAATGTTGTATTGAGGATATATATACAAGCACCATTTTACATCCAAGATCTACATTCTTCATGGACACTAGGGTATGTGCAAGATCACGATGGGGGAAAAAGTGGTGATATGATGGGTATGTGTAGGGTATGTTGCTGATGACCTTTTTTTTACCCAAAATTGATGAAATGAAAAGGGTTTTTAAAGGAGATTCTCAACTTTCCACCAATATAAATTATGCTTTACTTTGAATTTATTTATTAATTATTATTCATTTTCTATTTGAATTATGACTAAAGTCCTGATTGATAGGCTAATTGGAAAAAATTTATAGCTTTCAAACGGTATCACATTTTTTGAATCTAAAACATGCATCACATTCTATTCTTTGCATACTATAGGATTAAAAAAAAATGAATTTCATAAAGTTTTGGACAAGTTAAGGTGGTCATACATACGTGTTTTTTATATTTTTTAAAAGTTGTAATAAAAAAATCATAATTAATTATTTACTTGGAAAAAATTTATAAAAAATATGCATCACATTAGGACATGAGTCTACTTATATCTGGAATATTATAAAAATATTATCATTTTATTGTGGTTAGGGTGGTCGGATAGACACCTACTTCTTATTTCTTCCCTAAAATTGAAGTACTCTGCATTGAAATTTCAAATTTTCACCAAATAGATTTTGTTTTAAAATAAACCTAGTTTAGAAACTACATTCAATTTTCTATAGATTCTATTCTTACATATTTTTGAAATAATATAGATAACTTATTTAAATTTTTATGTAAAAGGCCTAACTTGATTTTTAGAATTTTTTGCCACTTAAGGGCCTAGTTTTTCCATGATGATCACATACCCACTACATGTTAGTTTGAAAATTTGTTTCACAAGACAACATCCAAGGTGACATAATTTACATATTTCATGTTTCATACTTCATTTCATCACTTGGTTTGATTACCTATGTAGTGTAGTAAAATGAATACCCTTGCATTTTCACACTTGTTTGGGCCCACCTTGCTTTATTTATTCCTATTTATGTCTTAATTGGTCCTATTTTGTATCCACAAGCCCTATGAATTATATTATTTTCTAGCTAATCCCGACATTCTCCAACATGAATAAATGATAATTGAATGATTTTATCTGAGTGTCCCTAATTTTTGGGTTGAGACTAAAACATCACCTAGGGTGTCTTTGTCCCACAAAGGTCTTGGGACCCTAATTTTGAGGCATATTAAATGGGCCCCTTTTTGGTGTATGTGCCCCAAGTTTCATGCCTTTGGACTAAGATGCCACCTAGGGCATCTTAGTCCCCCTTGAGGCATTTTTCGGGATTTAATTTCAAATTCAAGTGGGATTTATCCTTCTTTAAGTAATGAATTCATATGTTGGCTTGGTGTGATGTGATCTTAGGATATTAAGCATAGATAAGTATAAATACAAGGTTCATTCATTCATTCTAATCCAAGTCTTTTGTGAAAGCATTCCTAATGGAAAATTGAGTTCACAAGAGCATTGAAGAGCATTTTATCGAGCATTTCGAGCCATCATGAAGATTTAGGCATCAAATCAAAGATATTCTTGCATCATGTGTGTTGTTGTGCTAAAATTTGTGATTTAGGGTTTTGATTCAAGCAAGAAATTCAAGCCTATATCTATCAAGCCTTTCTTCGATTCAATATCCATATCCATTGTAGCCATTTCATACAAGTTTATAGACTTTGTAACAAGGGTTTAGTTAGTTGAAAAATTGCATGTTGTTCATTCATCATTTCCCTTCATTATTCTATTTCATTTCAAGGTTTAATTGCCAACAAGGGATTTGACCAAGGAAAACCACCATTGACTAAAAATTCAACAAGTCTTTCCACTCTTGCATGTTTGTGATTGTAGATTTACATTGAATACTTGAAGATCATTTGAAGTGCAAAGTTGCATTGCAAAGTTGTCATCTTCATGAAAACTCACCTACAAGCTAGATCAGGAAGATTCTGACCCTAAGATCAAAGAAGAAGGAAGAGCAGAAATCAAGCCTTAGGACCAAACTTAGGGATTTTAGAATTTTCAAATGGGACTAGGACAACACTAAGTGCATCTTAGTCCTCTCGAGGGTATTTTTCATAAATTCTTCCAAATCCAATTCTGACATCTGAAGATTGCACATTTTCCCCAGAAAATAGTAGTCAGACTAAGACAATAGTAAGGGTGTCTTAGTCCTCCATAGAACTTTTTGACAACTTCTTTGCATTTGTGAAATCCTCATTGCATTTCCATATTTCTTGGGTACAAAAATCCTAACTCCCTGTTGCATAATTTAATCATTTTCATCTTTCATTTAGCTTGCATTATTAGTTTTTCTAAGTTGAATTCTTGTTTGTCTCTTCCAATAATTTTCTTGGTGGTGAACCCCTCAAAGCTGAAAGAACCCCCTACTAGGTCTTACTTCTTGAGAATTGACTCACCTTGTGAGGTTGATAGTCAATCCAATTAGGAATCCAAGGAAATTATTAGATGATAGTGAGAGAAAAGTGATGCCACCATTTTCCCATTA
This sequence comes from Sequoia sempervirens, assembly GCA_007258455.2. Lineage (NCBI taxonomy): Eukaryota > Viridiplantae > Streptophyta > Pinopsida > Cupressales > Cupressaceae > Sequoia > Sequoia sempervirens. The sequence goes on along the minus strand of VDFB02244641.1, from coordinate 4,442 downwards.
TTCATTTTGGTGAACTCAACTCTTTTGATCATTCATTTTTTGATTTGGAGCGCATTAAAGTCCTAGATCTAGATTGCATTCATTCTTGCATTGCATCTTGCATCAATGAAATTACATCTAGAATTTCTCATATTTAGTGAAAATTGCATTTATAGTTTCTCGTATTTGCATTAGTGAAAGTACATATAGGTTTCATTTTTTATTTCTTGTGTCATTCCATTTTATTCAAAAACTGAAAAGTGCATTATTCATAATCTTATTTGCATTTAGAAACATTCTTATTGCATTCAAAATTGAAAAAAATTGCATTCAATTTGCATTCAATTGCTTGTTAGTAGTTACTTTTTCTTGCATTCATTAGCACATTTTCCTATTTCTAAACATCAACATCTTGAACAGGAAACCTATGAATAGTGTAGACAATCCAAAATGTGTTGTTTTTTTTGAGAAAAACCTCTACTAGGACTAAAACACCCTTCCTTGCATCTTAATCCCTCTTAGGGTTTCTAGCTTAGAATCCTCTCTCTGTTGTTTGTTGTCTATTTCATCCCCTGGAACTTTAGAATTTCACCACTAGGACTAAAACACCCTTACTGGTGTCTTAGTCCCTATTGAATTTGACTTTACAAATTTTTAGGATCTGAAATTGCTTTTTTGTGCTTCTGTTTGCTACTTTCAATTTTTTGTTCCAATTTGTAGAATTGTTGTTATCTCAATTTCTTTCATTTCAAGTGTATTTGTTTAATCTTTCATCATGGATATGTGTTTTGGAAAGCTTTGGATGTCCATGAAATCTTTGGTAGATGTGTCAAATTGTGCCTTTGGTACTGACCCTAACAAAATTGAACTTGCTCATGCTCACACAACTCCTAATGCATGTCCTCCTCATGATGTTGACATCAGTGGAGAAGATGATGACAACATGAATACGATACTAAATTATTTACTTAACAAACTTGAATCCAATACATACTTTTATCCCTCCATGAAAACACCAAATCCTCCTACAACACCACCTCTTGAGATGTTTGGTTACTTACATCCTGAAACACAAAGTGAACCTAAGTTCCCTACAAAAGGTGAACCTAGTTCCTCCACACAAGTACATGCTCAACCATTTTATGATAACAAAGTAACAAGCACTCCAATCAATCTAGGAGAAACATATGGCAAAGGATTCACAATATTAAGTAAACAGGGATGTGATACAACAAGTGAACATAACATTCACCAAGTCCTAGAATAACTAACAACTAATGAAAAAACAAAGGGATTAGGATATCAAGATCCCCCTCACAACATACGACCTCCTCGAGAATACCTAAGAATTTGAAGTGATGGTACGGTGATCTTTGATTCTCCCCCTGATATGAATGTCCTTCCTAAAGAACAACCAATAATTCATAAAAATGACAAAGATGATAGGACCACCCTAGGTCCTATTCCTCAACCTTCAACTCAAGAAGTTGGTGAATCTAGCAAGCAAAAAAGGCCATACAAGTTACAAAAACTAAAGTTTCCTTGTCCGCCACCTAAAAGTGAAAGGAAATTACAATTTCTTTTGAGCAAAGAACTAATAACATTACCACCTATGAGTAGATTAGTACTCTATCCTAAAGATGCAAAATTACCACATTGCACATATCATCAAACTCTTGGACATAGTATTGATGAGTGTCGTGTCTTCCAGTTAATATTGAAAAAACTTCACTTTCATGGCAATGATTTCCATCGTGTGATTGCCTAGCTTAACATTATTTCACCTCTTTTCATTTAATAGTTGTAGAATATTCTATTCTCATTATTATATGATCTTTTCCATCACCTACCTTGGCTAATTCTCATCTTGCACACAGCGGGGGAAAGAAGTGGTTAGCCTTGTCCTAGTAAGGCATATGTTGTTGTCCCTTAGGTTCGTCATCTACCTTTTGCTTATACAGACTGAGATTGGGAGGTGGATGACCTGCTTTAGGTTGACTCACCTATTCCTTACTAGTATTTTTCAATCTTTCATTTTTCTTTGTGTGATCGCATGTGTGTAATGTCATCCCTCGTGATGTTTTATTTGGTGTTTCTCTATCTATGTGTATTCCTCTATTTGTACCTTCATTCTTCTATATATCGTATACTTTTTCCTTTCCATTGATTTTTATCTTTTATTTCATTTTATTTTTTGTCTTGTGTTTTCCTTTTGGGGATGACGCAAGGCACCAAGACAGCCTATGTCTCTTCCATGTTGACCAAAAATATTTTTAATTATCTTTTCTTTTCCTTTAATTTTTGTCTTGTCTTTTCCTTTTAAGATGATGATACAAGGCGTTGAGACACCCTATGTCTCTTCCATGTTGACCCAAAATATTTTTAATTATCTTTTATTTTCCTTTTGGGGATGATGCAAGGAATCGAGACACCCTATGTGGCTTCCATGTTGATCAAAATATTTTTCATTATCTTTTGTTTTCATTTCATTTTTGTCTTTTTCATTTTAGGGATGACACAAGGTGTTGAGACACCCTATGTCTCTTCCATGTTGACTCAAAAGTTTTTTCTTTGAACATTCCTCTTTCTTGTTGCATTTTCCTTTGTGTACCTTATTAAAATCATGGATGTATGGCTTTCTTATGGCTCCTTGGAGCTCACCTAGTGAACAATAAGCATCACTAGCCCTTGTGATCATGTGTTTTTGTACCTTATTAAATTCATGGAGGTATGAATTTGATATGGTCCCCTAGGGCTCACCTAGTAAACACCTAGCTACACTATCACTTGTGAGCGTACATTTTCTTTTTGTACTTATCATAGTCATGGGTTTATGAATTTGATATGGACTTCTTGGGGCTCACCTAGTGGATACCTAGCTTCACTAGCCTTTGTGAGAATGCATTTTGTTTGCATAGTGGACAATGTGTTCCACTTGTAAACCTTTTGGATAAACAACCTAGACCCGGTCCACTACATTGGATAGCTAGTCAAAGCTTGAATCGTTGCATTTTTCCTTTTCCTTTTTCTTTTCTTTTGTCTACCTTTGATGGTGTATGTTTGTGATCTGATTATGGCTTCATATATTATCTGCATGTGTGTTACTTTGTGCCTATGTTAGTTTTCCATAGGATCTTGATCCTGGGGGCTTGGAAACCCTCTTGGTTATTTTCATCCTATCTTAATAGCATTTGTACATTTTAACTCCTCTTGATTGTGTGGTTACCTACTCTAGTGTGATTTTGAAGGGTATGTGCAGGATCATCATGGAAAAAGCAAGCCCTTAAGTGGCGAAAAATTTAGAAAAATCAGAGTTAGGCAACTTGACATTAAAAAATGAATAAGTTATCTATATTATTTCAAAATTATGTAAGAATAGAATCTGTAACAAATTTAATGTAGTTTCTAAACTACTACGTTTATTTAAAAAAAAAATCTATTTGGTGAAAATTCTTGAGGAGTCCTCCTTCCTTCATTAGTTTTCTTTGTTTCTTTCTCTCTTTTGGAGAGGAGTTTTCTCCCACAGGGTTTTTCTCCTTTTCTCCGCTTGTGAGAGTTTTTTGTTTTGTACATGGGTACCTCATCAGGCCTAGTTGCCAGGACCCATCTTTTGCATTTGCATTGGTTTGTACCTCCCTAAGTTGCACTTAAGGGGGGGTGTTGGTGTGAATAATTCTTGTACCTAGTTTATTCCTTTACTAGGGACTTAGGGGACTTAATTCACATGTTAAGTTTACTTAGGATATTAGTTGTCATATCTAGATAAGTATTAGTTGTCTTATCTAGAATTTCCACTTTCTAGGTAGTTATGAGTTAGTTGTCTCATGTGATAGGATTAAGACACTTGTCATGATCTTGTCTTATCCTATCTCTCATCCTTGCCTTTATAAGCAAGGCATCTCTAGCATATTGTAATTTGGCATATAGCATTGTATAGTATTGCATTGATCATATTGTATCATATTGCAATCCTTGTTTGGTGGAATAGCATCTTCCATTGTTGCTTCTCTCTATCTCTTGTGGAGGTTCTTTGGCGTTGCAGATTGAAGATCTTGGGTTGTTAACTCCAACATGGTATCAGAGCTTTGAATCTGGCAAGCCCCTTCCATTTCTTTATTAGAGAGTTTCCATCAATTTCTATTGTCATTTTTTGAGTTCTTGTATCCTATATTGCATGCTTGCATTTTGGTGAGATCTGGTGATTGCAGTGCTTTTGGCTATAGTGGCAGTATTTTAGGCTGTCCCATTGCGTCCAGGAGGCTCGAAAAAGTCAGATCTGGCTTTTGTTTCACTTAATTTCGTCACCATTTGCAGCTTTGGCAAAGAAGGGTTTCGAGCTCAGATCTAGTGAACAACTTCTTATAGGTGCACTTTGAGCCAAAAAGAAGTCTTCCATTGCGCCCGGGTGGCCATTTCCAAGTTTTTTGATATATAATTTGCCTATATTTGGCAAAAGTTGTCTT